>JXWZ01007282.1:0-42208 GCA_000956215.1 Anopheles farauti No. 4 | reverse complement strand
TAAATTCACCTTTATCAAAATGGTTCAAAATGTGCCTTACCCTAAAATAAATACTTAAAAAATAGAAAAACATGTTTTTTTTTATTTTCTTCAAATATAAAGCAAACATTGGCAAAACAGATAGTGAATGGATAGATTTGAATCCATTACAGAGCGTATGAAAGAAAACTTTTAATTTGAAATTAAAAGATCAACCACACAACTTTGACAAATTTCTTTTGTTGAAAAAAACCTGAAGATAGGTTAAAAATACAACATCATATGTTCAGTCTTTTGACTTTTGACTTTGTGATGTTCAGTTCTTTTGACATAAAAGCATCTTTCAACTCTTTCAACGTCGTTTTATAAATCAATTGGTCAATTCCATTTGCCCCAAAAAAAAAGCTCTTAAACCCCGTGCCGTAGCTTCTCAGTGATCAAATTGACTCCCGGTCGAACTGATCAGCAGGCAGCAAAATAATGGTCAAATAATGTATTCCACCTGTCCGCCACGTCGAACAAAATGCAGCAGTCATGAAATAAAATAAAACGACTCGTCCAAAACCTCCACCAAAAACCAGAAAGAAAAAGTAACAGCATAAAAACCAAGGTAGCAAACTTCCCATCGTAAACAAATCACCAACCACACGGGTGACCAACAGCGGGGTTTTGCGGTCGTTTGCACGCGTGGTGCAGGATGTTTGTGGTCGAAAAAGTTTAAAAGGTTAAAAATTACTTAAAAGGGATTGCTGCCGTAGTTGGTTTATGCACGTGTTTATATGTGTGTGTGTTTAAGTGGGGTGGAAAGCAAGCGCAAACACGCAATCACCGAATCACCGACTTTGGGGCTAGTTGGTGAAAACAACAAAAAATGAAGGGAAGGTCTTTTGTACGTTAAAAAAAACACGACTCAATTTGTATGCGATATCACTCTATATGGCTGTTTCTTAAGAAGCAGCTATAGCTTGCCAGCTTGATAGACCGTCATTTGTATGTGCATGGAAGCTGCCCTCGGTTATGTGACCTATTTCGATGGGCGTAACATTTCTGGTTCGCATACGCATATTCATTCCCAATCCCACCCGTACGGTCGTTAGGATGGCTGGTTGGCAACGTTGCAATGTTGGATTTGCGTTTCAGTTGACGAAAGCACTACGCCGCACAACATCCGAAGACATGGAGACGAGCCTCGGCTTGCTTCGTCCTTCCACTGTCTCGCGCTGCTACGAAGCAACTCATTCGCATGCAACAAAAACAGGAAATCAGGAAATCTTATGTTTGTTCCACTTGCTTCTATTTTCCTTTTCCGTTTTCTAGCAACGTCTCCCATCGTTAAGCTTTTAGCGAGAAATCTGAAAGAAGCCGTCTGTTTGTCGACTTCAGTTCAGACTCAAATCGGCTGTGTTTGTCATCGCCGTCCATTCTCATTTCCACCCAGCCCATCGGTCGGATTGGTGCGTGTGTTTTTTTTTGCTTCTTTTGAACAAATTGACTTGAGGAACTTCTCACCCTGAACCACGTTGCTGGCAGTTGACCTGGGTTCGTGCGGCTGTCCTTTTTTTAAATAGCTTCCGGTTGGCCGCATTCACAAACTAGCGTCCGGTACAGTGTGCGCCGTACGTGCGTTTGTGTGGCCGACTTTAATACGAATCGCTTGAAAAAATGATTCGCATCGAAACTTTGAAAATCTAGTCTTCACTGGAAGACACAACGCACAAAGGAGACGTAGGTAGTTCTTCTCACACAGCATGATTGACGGGAGCGACGAGAGTGATGTATCCATCTCACTGGGAATGCCAGCTGTTGTTGTTTCAGGATGTCTATTGGACATTAGTTGATTCGTTATGTTTCACAAACAACATTCATTCGCCCAAATTGTATTCCGCGCAAACCGAAAGTAGTTTCATCTCACTACCAAAACATGGCATCAGCACAAAAATGGGTACGTAATAGTTTTGCGTACCGTTTTATACATCTCATGTGTCCATGTATTGCAGAACAAAAGTACCTCCAACTAACATAAAATTACGATAAAAATGGTTTATGGGACTTTTGAAACAGAAAAGTGTAGCAAAAGTAAAATATTTAAAACAGAAAAAGAAGCAAGCCAAAGCGTAAATATGCGATCTTAAAAATCAATACCTAACTCACGCTCTTTACTAGCCACCGGGCGTCTCCATCGCACTGGGTGTGTTTTGTTCGCTGAACTCGTCACGTTTCTTAATTACGACTATCTTGACCGCATTTTTGAATATTGAACATTATTATTTTACCTTTTCTCTATCGCTCTCCTTTATACTCTCTCCTTCTCTGCATAGTCTTCTGCTAGGCTTAATATGATCAGATTTTTCTTTACACTATTTCACACCGCACGTATTTAACGGAGCTTGTATGAGTTTTATCGTGTTGCTTTTTGGTATTTTTTTAATTTTTTTGTTTTGCTAGTTTTACTCTTTTGTATTAATTTTATACACCTAGACATTTTCTTTAGTGTTACTTTGTATATTGTCATGCACAAATTATCTTGTTTCTAGATGAAATTACTCGGTACTAAAATTAGTTTATTTTATTTGCAGTTTGCAATTTATTCTAATGAAATTAAAGTAAAATATGCATCGTAAAAGAACATAATAATGAAGCTGATTATGCAAAAAAGCATGAGCATAGGCCTCGTCACACCGGTAGCATACCTCGGACATACCTGTATGTATTTGTCCATGGAGACCTATTAAAAATAATAGTTACCGTCAACAGCATCGGGAAAAGGCTTGCCGTTCTATTTGCATGCAGGTTGTTGCGTAAAACTTATCGCAAGTCCCATAGTAGCAGTAGAGAATTATTTTTAAACTGATTTGAAATGACACCGATTTCTGTTTCGACAGAATGGGCTCCACAGTCATACGCGCGGTGTACTCTGGGGAGAAACATAAACCCACCGAAACAACGATGATGGAGCATGCGGTCGTCGTATAGTTCTCGGCACGGACCGCATGAAATGCCCAATCGTACGAACCAAGCGAACGTAGAAAGCCATTAAAACGTATTTTTATTCGCCAAACAAACGTTGACTTACTGGAGCCGAGCGTACGGCACTAGCGTGATTGAAGTACGCTTGCAGAAAAATTGTTATACAATAAAAAAATAAAATGTACTTTTTATGCAAAAGTACGTTTCAATTTGTGCAGTCAAATATTTTGTAGTTGAGCAATTAAATTTAACCATGAAACGATAAATAAGAACACCGTCCATTAGCCATAGACGAAGCATGTTCCTTCCAACAACAATTGACCGCTAAATTGATTCTTTCCAAAATTCCAGGAAACGTTGCCCTTGCGATACCGCTCGGGGCTATAGGACATGAAAAATGATTTCCTCGACGAACTCTCACCCTGCCGCATTTGTCGCAGCTTCAATCTCCGTATTCAGCGCCACAAAAGCAGTCATTACTTATGCTCCACTGCGGGGGCCCGCTCGGGGGAGATATCATGATTATCTGAAGAGAAAATCAGCGGAAAACATATTGCTCGGGACGCCGATGTTGATGGGGGCCGGAGCTGTTCATCAGCAAAACAAAAGGAATTATAACGCCTCGGACTTTTGTCGCAAAATTTGATACCAGCACCGATTGACTAACCGCACGTAATGGTTTGTAGAATGGTGGATGACAAATTGGTTCTAATCACTTCCATAAACACACTTAAAGGACCGGAGCATCCGTTTGCTTTGTTACAGGAACGCCTGCCTATAAACACAAAAGCAAGCATGTCGTTGAAAGTATTCAAATTAATGGCTGAATAGGAATTTAAACAAAATTAATCTCGTTAACTTTTCTGAGCTCATATAGTTATGTTGCCACGAATATTAAAATTACTCCTACAGGCATTAAAATGATTTTATTGCCCACTAGATCGCTTCGTAATGCTTTCAATTATCAAATAAAAAGGAGGTTTACTTTGGTTGGGTAAAGGAACTGTAACCAACGAGACGAAAAAAAAATCCCAAAGGAAAAATCGCGCTCGTTTTGTATTGAGCTGTTGAATCTTTAATATCGATTCGGTTCGTCGACCTCGACTAACTCGAGCGATCGATTTTCACAGTAGGCGCTGGTAGAGGAAGAAGAGAAAAACATTACTGCTTTAGCGACGAAATGTCATGCCCGCCCGAGTGTGACACATCTCAATGCGATCATAATTCTGGCGACGTGTTTTTTTGTTTTTGGTCGGTGAATCAAAACTTTTCTAACATAGATTTAGAAACTAATTTTTTATAAAAATAAATTAATTACCCATCAAGAGATGAGTAACTTTTTTCATTTGTTCTATGACCAAACTAGGAAGCAAATGATTTTAACTATCAACATTTATTACAGAAATTACTGTAACGAAACTAGTGAAACAAAAAAATCATGTTGCAAACACTCTATCACCGCTCTATCTGCTTTAACATTATGACTCTTTGCTTTCCTTAACACGTTTCGGAAACGACAATCACCTTAACAGTGAAAGCGTACCGTCGTTGATCATTTTAAAAACTCTATCCCATACATTTTGCTCTCGTTAACAATATATTTTCTTGTTGTATGCAAACATTTACGTTTTTCCGTTACCTACTTACTTTTATCATTTTGTTTTGTTTTCTGGTTTTTCTGTTTTTTTAATCTTTAGTCAGTTTTACAGTTTTTCTACTATAATTATCACTTAACTAATTGTTTACTTACTCTTGCGCTTCAAAGCTGATGCCAACCTTCGTCTTGTTAGTATAACTTGTTTTCGGTTGCATGCTGTGCTAACGTTTATCGTTTTTCGACAAACTATATTGGGTGCTCTCCTCAACATCGAAAGTTTTTTTTATCCTGTTCGCCTGTCATTGCCGTACTTTTATGTTTAGCTTTTTAGCTTTATCTTTTCTTTCATCTCTCTGGTTCTATCTCCAGCACTAGTTAGGGGTTTACTTTTATGTGTAGTGTGTTTGTTGCTGTTAAATAATTTGACACCCTAAAGAGATCGTTTCACCATGCGTCCTAGTCGTGTTGTCTTTTCCTGCTGCTTAGCATAGTCCACGAGAGTTTTGTTTTCCGTTTTCCTACCTCTCGCCACTACTCAAAATTAGTTCGCTAGTACTATTGCTCCTGTTTTAACTACATCGACAAAGCTTCATAGCCGAAACTACGTTGGTTTGTATATACTTTTACATGTTCTCTCTCGTTTATCCTTTCAGACGTCACTTTCTTCTACTTTGGTCACTTTCACGTCGCCGATGGGTGAAATATGTGTGTTTGATTTTATGTAACGAGCTGAAAATGACTGTTTCTAGCACACGTTATAGCCTTTCGCTGGTCGTATCTTACTCTTTGCCATCGTGTTTACTGTCTTAAAGGCATCTCGAACAGATGGAGAGCATAAAAAAACGCTGATAAAAACTTCTTCGCTATAAGGTCGAAAAACTGAAACACATACTGAGCGTGTTTTACAATGGCGTTGGTGTTTTTTTTGCACGTGTATCTATTCGGCTTTTTTTGCCGCCACCTAACCCTACACAAAACTGACCAAACGTGTGAGCGTGTCCGACAAAACGGTTCCTTTCACTTGCTGGTAACACCACGGCTGATATTTGCCATACGACCTTCAGCGAACCGCCGTTTGCGGATACTTATCAGCCTATCTAAAGTGGCAGCTGCTTTCCAGCAGAATATGGTTCTTGTTAGGGATCCCCACTGGGTGGCTAGGACGGTTGCACCACATCCGAATCCTTGGCGGGAGGGAGTGTCGCTAGCGAAGGGAAAGCGAAAATACTAAACAACGGATCCTCCGTTTGCCGTGAAGTGGGTCAAATAAACAAACTATCCATCGTCGCTTGCAAACCAGACCCGGCTTTCTTTGCTTTTTCTCGGAGGAAGCTAAGCCTCTTCTTATGACACTAGTGCTTTTGCTACCAATACGAAAATCATCCTTACGCGTGGGCCTTCGCGTGTCTTGGTGTGCTTTTTTGGAGTGTTTGTGATCGGTCAACCGTGAAGGAAACAAATAAGGCAACGTAAAAGAAACCATGTTATACTTTACTGATCCTTATGGTAATTAAAAAAAAACAAACTTACTGGGCTAAAAAAACGGACTCGTCTAGGACTGGTTTGAAGTATTCAACATGTTGCAACTTGCTCGCATTCGATACTAGCAATGATGTCGTTTTAGCTATTATCTACTATCCTTTCATTTGACAACAAAAGCACTGCTAGAATCACCTGGTAGTGAGATGCTCCTGAGCCTCGCCTTCTTCAGCGACTTCAGCGGTGATCTTAATGTTTTGTTCCATCGTCGCACATCGTCCAGCGATGAGCGACCCAACGTTCGACACTGTCTCAAGCACGATGGCACACATACACAGGACAAATATGATCCTCCACGAGGCTGGTCGTTCATATCTGAAAACTGTCGCTATGATGCAACGCCGGCAAAAGAAACTAACACAGATGGCGGATTATGCTGGTAGCCCGATCGGTGATGACCCCGCACGATGAGCTCGTATACAAGTGAGGAGCACAACCGGAACAGACCGGTCACCAGCAGCAGAACCAGCGGTGCAAACGTTGATACAGACAGTGAATGGGATGGGACGAGCATGACGACGGTTCCGGCGAGTGTGGCGAGAACGGCCCGGCAGACAGAACCGTGGCGCGGTCGGAGGGAACGGTGTGGAACGTCGTGGAATAGTGGCGGCAGCGGGCACGAAAGGATACCTCGTCATAGGTCGCTACTGGTCGACGGGTTGCCGAGGTTGCTCTCGAGGGTGTCATCCTTGTGTCAGAGGGGTGGCTTGTACACTTCGATCGCTGGTGTCAGCATGTCCACTCGCGTCGATATTGATGAATCACTGGGCAAGTAGGCGTTCAAATTAGACGAACAAGGAAGAGAGAGAAAGAAGATGAGAAGAAAAGAAAACGAGTTAGAGATGTGTATTTAAAAAAATGATTTGTTTTGAAAAATATAACAAATTTTTGGGCCTCATTTATTTTCTTTTATGTTTTGCCATTGTTGAATCTCAGATCAGATTATCTAATATACTCCCATCGTGTTTGTATTTGATATAAAATTTAAGATATTTAACGATATTATTGTAGGAAGATGCGAGACCTTCACAAAGTTATCCGCAGTGACATATATTCTTACTCCTCACAGCTCATAATCAAACCGTCGTTGACAATCTGGGAATGTTTGGCAACGAATAGGCTCGGTGAGGGTTTATTCCGTAAGCATTCGATATCCCAATGGTTCCATGGAACTCTATGAGGATCTCTTTTTCACTACCCAAGAAAACAGGGTTTTACCGACAAGTTGTACAACGCTAAACTAACTCAAAGAACCGCACGCAGCTTTAGTAATGCTTAAATAGAATAGCCAATAGCACCACAGTGTTTGATGTTTTGTACACAAAATGTTGAGTAACATTTTGACTACACCAGTAAATATTACTTAGGTATTGGTCTATAAATATTAGGATAATCTAGGAATATTTTGAGCTAAATGTAAGTGACGAGTCATGCTAACAGTTTTATTTCATTCTTTACGTTAATTGTACAATGTGTATTCACAAATTGATCTTTACGAAAAGTGATAAATGTTACATTCTACTATTATACATTTAATTATGCATTCTTTTAACTTCACTTCACTTTTTAATTCTTTAATAATCTACCAAAATATGTTATGTTAAATCTGTTAAATTACAAATTTGAATATATTTCTCTTTCGCTCCTCGTTTATTGATAAACTTCTTTTTAAATTGAGGAGAATTCAGAGTATAAAAATGTAATCAAAATTAAATTTTACGTTACCATTGTCTATAAAAGTGATTTACAGTTTTAAATGGGAAAATTTTTTTTTATATCATTGAAAGGGTATTTTGTGATATATAGTCAAAAATTTCATATTTCACGCTTAACTTCACACGACCTTTGTTGTGAATAAAACGGTTCAAAGAATTGTGTTGGATGCTATGACCACAACATTATCCTTTATTTACAATTTACGGGAAAAGGGGCACAATATCCGCTATTTACCTCCGTATATAATTTGGCTCTTTTTTATTTCTGGCTACCATTGCAACCACAGAACAACATGATGAAGAACAACACAAAACGATATGGTAAAGTTGACTTCTACAGGTAGCCGCTTGGCATAGGCGGTTTGAGCAATATTTTTTTTTTGCTCAAATATCATAAAAAGAATCCATTTTTTAACTTCCTCGCACTTTGTTGTATAACAGAATCAAGATTAATAAAAAATGACTAAAACAATCAGATGAAACATAGTTTGTGCATCATGATATTTGACAAACTATGTAATGCTTTATTTTATTCACAAACGTGGTCACTTTGTATTGAAACATGCAGCGACATTAAGTGCTTTGTCTGATAAGTTTTCTCAATTTTCACAAATGGATAAATTTGTCTGATTTAGTCATTTTGATTATGCATACAGCTGCTAGGGTATTCTATTGTCATAAATTGTCAACAAAAAAAGCTGGATATGGCTGCACAGCACCAATAAAAAAATCAGCCATTAAACGGATTTTAAAATTTGAATAGACTTTTCCACGGAATCATCACCTGATGTGAACTAATTATGGTTTATTAGACCTAGTTAGGTATGCATAAAATGCAGAACGGATTCTAAACTGCTACATCAACCTTCCAAAATAGTTCCCCATACAAAAGCAGCAGCAATAACAACAATAAAAAACCAAAGCAAAAATGCTCACGATGACTGATGTCCTAACGTGCGTCTCACGCTGAGGGAATCGAGCCACGCGACTTCGCGGTAACGAGGTAGAATCCCCGCCGAATGGCACCTTCGCATGCAATGTTCCATTACATCGTTCAGGCACGTGTTTTATGATTTCCACTTGCTCGCCTTCCGGTCGCTGGACTGTTTTGTTGTGCAGGAAAGCTTCGCATCCGTCCGCCCATGTCACTCGCACCGGCCTCATAATCCGAAGATGCCGTGCGGTGCGCCATAAAGCTTCCGTTCGTAGCCACTACCGCTGCCGCGGTATAAAGATGTTCTTGATTCGGGGCGTGCCAATGAAAATATGTTTTTAATAAAGAAATTCGTCGCCACATTTTGTTGTTTTGCATATCTCTTTCCTACCTTCACCGACTCGCTTTCATGTTGTTTTGGTGTGTTTGCTTGTTATTCTTTCCTAGCTTGCTTCCTACAAGTGAGTTTATTGAGATTGAGTATTGAGTAGGAAATGGAAGCGGCAATGCTACCTGCATATTTGGAATGTAAATTCGTACCATCGCAATGATGCGTAGCATACGTCACATTCGCATGGTCAAAAAAATAGCTCCAGATTATGGATTGGAATAGAACAAACATGCGTTTGTTCCGCAGTAGAATCATCCGTTTTCAGATGTTTTTTTTTTCGGGCAAAATAAACATATTTCATATTGCAAATTTCGTTATTATTATTATTGGAGAAAAAAATATGTTAGGAACATAAGCCTTATTCTAAAACATTACATTTCTTGTAAAAAAATGAGAACTACATTAATGTTTTGGTATCATCCAGAAAAGACAAAGAACTCCCTGGAAAATGTTATCGAGCCTTTAACAAATATTGATAATGCGAAACATTATTCATGCACGGATTACGAGAGAAGGGCTGTATGATTATGAGTAGTACGATATGACTAGGTCTCCGCTCCTCGTAAATTTGCTTCGTTCATCTCGTACAGACACGTTTGTCACGGGGTTTCAATGATAGGCGTTTGAAAAAACGAGCTGGCAAACATGCATCAACAGCAACAGCAAAATAATCGAATTTATCACCCGCACCATCAAAGATCGTTACCACTTCCCCACTGCTAGACCGCTACGCTGGGTGAGATTAATTCTCAAAAGGACCTTGCCCATCTCCAGCCACCCATTGCACGATCCACAGTTCGTTCTACAGCAGGCTTTTTTTTATTGCAGCCAACAATTCCGTCTTGCTCGTCTCCTCTCGTGTTATCAGTTACCGTTTCCACATTTTTCTCTGTTGCCTACTCTGTTCTCAATTTTTGCCCTGACGCTTACCTTCGCTCTTCCGTCCTGGCATCAGATTTTTCTTCATCGTTCCGCTCGTATGTAACGCTTCCGCCACGTTTTCCCATGCGAGCTAAACGTATTTCTTTGCAGGCTTTTAAAAACGCATGGAGCACGTTATTGAACCATCCTTATCATCAGCGTCAGCAGCGGAGGCAGCTAGGCACCCTTAACCAGTACGTGAACATGAACATCAACATAATCATCGTGATCGTTCCGTCATGATATTTTTTCTTTCTTTCTCTCTTTCTTTCTCTTTCGAAGAGCGGAACAGTTTCGGTGTACTGACGAAGAATTTCTAATGAAGTCTTCACCACGTTGCAAACATTCCGATGAATGGCGATGGCGTTCAGCAAAGAGGAAACGGAATTGCTCGCCTTACGAAGACATACTTCGAAAGGGGCCAGTATAAATACACCCGTCCATCTAACTGATGATAGCCAATATTTTATGATTTTAACCGCGTTGAGGTTCGTTCCCATCCCGTAGAGTATCCCATGTTTGCGCATTTCACCATCACCACCATTTCCCATGCTCTCCGTACGCGGCCGTGCAAACAATGCGAATAAATTAAATGTGTCTTACTGCAGCATCCTTTTTAAGTTAAAATAACCATGCAGCCTTGAAGAGGCCATGGCCTTCCAACCGATTCAACAGTGATGCAAATGGTGATGCTCTCGATTGTTTAGCTTCTACGTGCGGCGGGTCACTCATTTATGGGGAACGTTATAGCACCGAAAGTGACGTTGCTGTTGCTTTCATTGCGTACGTGGATAAAATGCTTCCCTAATCGGTGTTGAAATGGGTTTGGGTGCGAAAGCAGCCCATCGGCACGTCCGGCACATTCACATTGGTTGAGGAGTTTAAATACTATACCCTTGCTTGCCGAATGTGTAAAGGGTGACGCAAAGGAAGGAACATTCGTTTCACGCTCAATGTATTTGGTTCAGGGCAATGCGTTCGAACGATTTTTCAGTAAACAATCACTTCATAAACAGTGGTTACTTATACTGTACGGGGAAAAAATCAACCCACAATTGCATTAGCTCTGCATTGGCTACGAGATAACCATATTTGCAATGAAATTTCCATAAAAAATATCATTCTTGTGATTCGTTAACATTATTTGCTGGTTTGGATGTTGATTATTGCTTGACCATCAAAAATAACTTTGATGTGTTGGTGTTGGAGGTGGTTTTAATTCTTAAAAAAACTAAAAAACCTGTTTTTTTTACCCAAAACAGAAAATCATAATCGAGATTGACTACGTAGCAATATCAACAATTCTACCAATAGGACATCTCAAGTTCCTTCTACAATAGGACATGGCAAAGTTAATTTCGTTGATCACATTTGATTTATTTCTGTATCTCTCCACCACATTCTTCGAGTTATTTTTGGGAAATTTTGAATACATTTGTGCACACAAACACAATAAATACGAACTGCCGCAATAGAGGTGGTCAAAATTTATTCATAACCGGAAACGTTCGCTTAAATATAGCTTAATATTAATCTATAACTGAAGACTATAGGCAGCGTTCCTTCTAGTGAAGCTTTTTTGTCCTACTTTATCCGTATTTTATTTTTTAACCTGAAACAGATACTTAGCATACCATGTGGATCAGGTTAATTTTATGATCCAGCAGTTCTACGCTTCAACGCTTCAAGTTTGGGCATAGGCGCGGTTGCGCACGGCGCTAATCTACACACTCACCGGTTCCGAAGCTAATAATATTATGTTTCAACACGAACCCTACCGCAAACAGCCACTAGAACCATAATCGAATGCTTCATTATTCAAAACCACGTGTTTTCTGGTTCCTCACGTGCCGCAAGGAGCAACCGAGGCTGCCAAAGTGTTGCAGGTTGCAGACTTACAGCCGGTAAAATGTACCAACGACAACGCAACCGAGAGTTATGATCTCGACTGGGAGGTATACGGCACTCCACCAGGTACACCAAAACGCAATCCGACGAGGGTCCCGCAAGCACTTGCGGTCACAATGCTAAGCGACATGAAATTTTGGGTTGGTGACATCAATGTGAAAAAAAACGTTAGTGTACCGAGAACGGAAACGAAACGTGAAGGTCGTCCTGACTATTTTTTTTTCTTCGGGCCAACCGATTTTCAGGGACGAGGACGTGGGGGGTGTATCTTGCCAGCCAGCTAACCACACTGACCGGAGAGTGGTACTCACACCGCACACCTATTAACCGTAATGAAATAACAAATAATCCCGCCAACGTTGCATGGGTCGCTGCCGGCTGCTGCTGTTCATTTTCGGTGCGGTTATAGGGAAGTGTCACGCGATTGTCATCCACTTTTTGACGTGGTGAGGAAGGTGAAAAGCACGAACGAAAAACTAAACATCAAAGAAAGTTGAAACAAAAAAGCAACAACACTAAAACACGGAAACGAAAAGCGAACAAACAGACCGCTCCCGCCCACCGCACGTTGACGTTAAGGCCTTAAGGTCGACCTTTTCGCCTATGTTTCGTGCGCCCGCTACTCCTAGCGTTGCGATGTATTCCATAGGTCTTCACTGTTTCACTTTGCACCGTATGCGGTGCTGTCAATCGCGCGTATTTGTCATCGGTGGAAAATCGGCGGTTCAAAAGCACAAACAGTGCTGTCGAGGGCGCGTCTGGATGGTCGTGGTTTGAGGTCAAGTGCAGCACTCAAATTGAAAAGGACGTTGGAGGAAAGCTGTGCTCTGATGCGATTGTCGTAATGTCACGTCCATTTGACAAATCTAATTGAGGACTGTGAAGCTTCCGGTGATCGAAATTTGAATTGCAGTTTGCTTTCTGGAGCAACTTTTCCAAAATTATCCCGCAACCGTAAAAGTATATAATTCGTTCATTTCATAGGAAAATTTAGGGTAATATTTTTTTAATTTCAATATTCCAACTAACAGTAACTAAACAATCGAGCAGTGTTCGAAAAATACTACTTATAAATGTATTTATTTACCATCCGATTTCAAAAAGCAAGCGCAGCATTTAAATCGTTATCAATTATTTTACTTCTGCACAAAATGCATTCACATTGAAATCAAATTCACATCATCATTTGGTCGATGCAAATGGTGGTCAATATTATTTCTATTTTTCACTTCACTTTCATGTACACGGGTTTGTTTTTTCTCCATAAACTCTACAGGATGTCCAAGAAAGTAGTTTTTTTTTCTGCAATATTTTTAAAATCGACATTTCAGCCATATTAGAGATCTTGACAAGGAGCTTGAACGAAGCATTTCGTGATCAAGCTGTGGGTTATTGTTAAAAAGAAATCAATAGGTGGAGGTAGAGTGACTGAAAGGCTATTCATTGCTGAACCAAGGTATTCGTTTACAATCGAAAAGGCAAGATATTTATTTACAAGGTATGTATGTCTTATTACACAGCTTATGTTACAGCTATGGATTACAGCTATGTTTTATAAGGTTTTTTATGGATTAACCAAGTAATTAATATTTACATATATCAAATTATCACACTAATTGGAAAATTGAAAAATACCTATCATCATAGATGGTTATTTTGACTGAAATATATAGGTTTCTATCATCACTATGATAAAGATTGTGAAAAAGCATTTCAATGGTTCTATAGGAAAATTAATGTTGTCATCTCCCATGCTGTTCATGCTTACTGAAAGCATATTTTTTTCCGCCGAAGTCTGATGCCGACTTTTGCCTTTAGGTTCAGGATTACTTCATGAAGTAAACCAGAGTTACATCATTCATGCGAACTCGGGCGGATGCACAGTTGCGCCAAGGTCGAACGCAAACTGAAGGACGACCGAACTATGCATCCCACACACTCTCGCACAAAGCACTTGTGAAACTTGTTTAAAATAATTAATTCCACACAAGTTAGTTCCCCACCTTGGTGCACGACGGGCAAGTATCGAAAATTATTCCTTAAAAACTCTTTCTCAACGAGGGCATACTTCATGTGCTCAGTTAGAGGGAAGTTCAGCCCTCAACATCAACATACGCCCACTGACGTAGACACACGCATACAGTCGCTTTGACGTGTATTACGTGTGAACATTACGCAGCGTTGGCGTTCGGTAGGGTTTTTCGTGATTCTGACGGCCGGAGAAAGTTAATAAAGGCTACGATTTCGATCTCGTAATGGGAGCTCAGCCAACTAGAAACGGCGAAAGGTTAAAGGTTTGCGCCGAATACACGAGATCTGCAGGAGGTTCACATTTGTGAAGTGCTTGAGGGGACGAGATTGTTACAAATCGTCGGATGTCGAAGTTGTAACAAGTTATCGAATATGTTCTTCATCTAATTTCCCACCCACTTTGATTTAAAACAATAAATTTTACAGCATTTTGTAAATTCATTTTCATAATTATTTGATGCCGTTTCAAATAATAATTCATGGAAAATTCATTGTCTGTCCTTGACAACCGATTACTACCACTTTTTCAGAATAACTTAATGTTATAGCCACAGTAATTTGTATTTGCGTAAAAAATTTGGACAACATTTTAGTGTTCATACAATGTCGCCAATCATGCATTTTTCCAACTTCTTTCTAGTTAAGTAAATCAATCACACCATTTACACCTTCTACTCTGACGCAATGGCCTATGAATAGTTAAAACGCTGTCTTCTGTCTCCTACAGATACCACCAAATTAAACATTTAATAAACGACCTACAACACGACCACAACAGTTTCCTCCCATTTTGCCTGCCATCCTTTGGAACCAATAAAAATCTCTCATTCTTTTTGCATCACTGCATCACTGTTTCCGTCACTTTTCATTCTTTCCACAGTGTGTCCATTCGAACGAACTGCTATACACTGTACCCATGCGAAAGAAACCTCTTCCCAGTATTCATTGGATTTTTTCCGAACGCAATGATGACGATTAACGTGTGCAGTGAAAAGTATAACAAAAAACGGGAAAACGAATGCGGAAAACTACGAAACCTTGTCGAAATAGCCGCAGACATCGTAACGAGCAGTAAGAAGCCAAAAGTTGTTTTATTTTCGTTACATGACTTTTTTTTATTTGTGCAATCTTTTTTTTCTTTTCATACACGGGTAAAGTGCAAACACGTTAATATTTTAACAGAGTTTATCTCGCGTGGATTAACCCGTTTGGAAGAGTTAACGTTAACGGTAACTTGACAGTTATAGTACATCACACTTTGGATCTTCACATATTGGAAGCTTGTGCAGTAGACGTTTTATTTAATAGTTGATTTGTTTTTTTCCCATAGACATCACATTTAAACATAATTGTAATTAAAATTTATTTTACAAACAATGTATGTAACAAATCCAACAAATGACACATTAAAACATCAAAATGCAATGAAAAACTGTTGTCATATATATCATGTCAATTCGACATGATAACGATAGACAAGTATCCCCAACCCCAAAAAATTGGTTTGCTCATGACTTCCATCATAACATAAACTCATTTTATTTAATGAAATTACATCCTAAATGCAATGCATTCACAGTTCACCGCAAAGTTCGATGATCCATTATTTGACCATTGCAAAGTGGTTCAAAGTATATGATGCATAGTAATCAGCCAACTTCAATTATTTTTAGGTTTTAAGGTAGATATTTAAAGCAGTGGGTTGTTTGCTATGTATAAAAAAATAGATTATTTGATAGTTTTCTTCTAACGTGTGAGTATGCAATAGACAAAACTTTTGCAATTGACAAACCTTATAGGTCCGGATTAACGGCTAACAAAAGTGTGTTACAAAACCGCAAGCATAACTCGAAAGTTCTTACACTTCCCGAGTTACGTTTGCTTCCGTTCAAAAGGTGTCTACCATTCCCTACATTGTTGTGGTCTGTTGGATAATTTTCAATTTTATTTTTGGTGTTTTTTTTTTGGAATCGTTCAAATTGCATTACGGTGCGTACGTTCGGTACGTTCCATGTTGCTTCCAGCATCGCATGGCTTAATTAAATTTAATGTTATGGTGCGGGCACCCGAAGGTGCGACGCGTCGAAGCCCCGCTTACCTGAGATTCTCTATCCTAGGCCGCCGGTGCCGGTGCCGGTGCCGCCGGCGTTCCTTCTTACACCTACAATCACAGTGCATAATGCAAAGAAAGACCGACGAGACAACGGTCACGATGAACGGCACGACGAAGAAGTGGATGATCGTGTTGACCTGGTCCTCGCGGTTGTACGCGGTCATCACGACCGTCTTGTTCTGCTTCGAGTAGTAGCAGGGAAAGACGGCCCCCTCGAACCCGTACAGGTCGGTGAAGTTCTTGCACTTGACGGTGGGCGGATAGCCGCACCCCTTGATGTTCACCAGCAGGATCGCCTCGTCCGACCGCTCGATGTCGGTCAAATTGAACAGCTCGGCCGGCGTGGCGTTGAACGGGAAGGTAAAGTTCAGATCGTCTATGAACGTCACGTAGATGTGCGTGCACTTGAACACGTCCGAGGTGCAGCCCTCCCGGCACGAGCTCCACGAGCAGTTGAACAGCCCGGTCATGTCTTCGCGCCGCGTCGTCACACACATCGTCGGCCGCTCGACAAAGTCGCCGACCAGAGTCGAGATCGCCGGATCGACGTACAGTGGCACGAGGAACAGCAGCGAGGCACCGGCCGTCACCGAGAGGAAGGCGAGCCCGGACGTCGTGTAGAAGGAGGCGTTCTCGCGCAGCGATCGCTTCGGCGGTGGCCCATTTTTCGCCTTCTTCGCCGCCGCTAGCTCGAGCAGCTTCTTCTTCCGTAGCTCTTCGGCCTGTTGCTCGAGCAGCAGTTCCGAACTATCGCTCCTCATGATCGCACCGGCATGCACAGGGTCGCGGACGGACGGGGTCGGACGGTGGTGCGGGACGCGGCTGAAAGGAGGGCTGCTGGGTGACGGTGCACCAGGCTCCGGCGGTAGCAACTTCCGCTTTCGCGGAGTACGACGAAGACGACGACGACGACGACGACGATGTCTCGGTGGTGCTTAAGGACGACGGTGAGGAAGGCGCAGCTGTCGCTGCTGCTTCATCCGCTAGTACACCCGCTGCTGCTGCTGCTGCCAGTGGAAGTAGTATACCTACGATCCACAACATCCCCCTCAAGGACAAGCCGTGTTTTGGTCTCGGTGGACGTGGCCCCGTGGTACTCGAGGGAAGGTTGACGCGGCAGCTTCTACTATTACTGCTGCTGCTGCTGCTGTTGCTGCTGTTGCTGCTGCTGTTGCTGCACCTGCTTATCTTGCTGCGTTTTTCTTTTTGGTTAAGCTCTTCCACACACGGGCACACACTCGCACACACCACACACTCTCACACACGTGCTTCCACACGAGGAAGAAAGGCCACACGCAAAAACAAAATGGAATCTCCCATTCCACGCCTAGACTTAACTCATCTCACACGATCTCACACGGGACGATACGCTGGTAGAATTTGAAACACTAATCACTTCGTTAATCACACTCTTGTGCACATGCGGACATCGGAGCAACTTGATCAAATAGGACACACAACCCCACACATACACACGCACACGCATAGACGCATACACGCTTGCTTCACATTCTCCTCCCACCGACGAGCGTGTGATGGTTTGCACAGATTTTTATTTTTCTTCCTTGGTCAGCCTTCGAACATCATTTCGACATTGAAGCTGACGGCGGCTCCGGCGAAACTCCGCACCTAGCACTTCGGCTCCTTCTGCTCGGATCGTTGCCTCGACACAGCAGGCTCTGGGCGTCGCGCACTACTGGCCGACTCCCTTTCCCTCGCGTCACACGCTACGCAAACACACTAACACACTAACGGACGCGGTACGTGTGAGGTAAACGCACACAAACACTCGGAAGCTTTGGCGGCGTAGGGTGGCGTAGGCGACTAGATTCTCCGTACACACACACACACACACACACTCTCTCTCTCTCACTGTCGTTTCGCTTGACTTTTGCTTTTCTATTTACTTTCTCTCGTGCGTTCCGTTTCGTTCACGTCCATTCGCTCGTGGTGGGTGAGCTTTGAAACTTCTCGCGTTCGGTCGCTCTGTCTCGCTCTCGCGCTTTTGTTCGTTCGCCTTGTGTTGGTAGAGCTGTGAACGAAATGGGTTGAAGTGTGTTAGTAGCTGACAGGCACAATCTCATTTTATATCCTTTCATTCACCACGCAGCGTAGGATTGATGGTGAAAAGAAAAGAAAACTTATAAATAAAAATAAAATCGCATACCCACACCCACACAAACGTACACCCAAACACACCCATTCGAGCGACGGAAAAGCTTTGTTTTCCTTTGCGACAATGGTTTTTTTTTTGTATTTATTTGTCCAATTCCAATCGAACAAGAAGCACCCGAGCGAAGCGGGCTGTAGTAACCGCCGATGCGTTTGTGTTGGTAGGACCAAAGTCGACGGAAAGCGGACGCCTGGTCGCTCACGATGATTTGTTGCCATTCGGAGTCCGCTGTTGGTGGATCCCCCGTGGCCGTGTCCTTGCGTCCGACGGTGACAGACACGACCGCCAAGCGGTGTCGCCCTCGTCGGACAGCTAATTAACGTGCAATTTAGGTTTGATTTCATTAATGGCGCTTCTGGGGAAGACGCTTCCGCCCTTACGATCGTGCTACTCCCCACAAGCACCCGACCGTGCTCCCGCAACGATCGCATGTCCTTTTTTATGCACCCATTTGCCCCCCTCTCGGTTAATTGCACACTAATAGGTCTTTTCTGTCCAGGCGATGGTTCGTGATTTCACCCACGGGCGTGTAATGGAATTCTTTGTGGATGCTTTAAATTCAGCGGCACGAGCTGTGTTCCCCGTTTTTAAAGTCAAATTTGAACCGAAAGGTAAAGCTTCCACGGGCTGTCCGTTTACGAGCGGATCGCTGTGAACTGCGGGAAGGAGCATACAGCAAACATTCTACACCCACAACCCATGAAACGCCCGGACCGGTCCACTGTTGGTCAAACCGTGCTTTCCTCGTGCTGATGTATAACCTCGTTTCTTTTATGATTATTATATTGATTTTATGATTCTGCCATGGCCCGTTTTTTGGCATCGCTGCTGCCAACTGCGAAAGGCGCACCAAAACACCTAAATGGTCGGACACTGGCTTGCCTCCGCTTCCATTACACCCATCCATATGTTCGATCGCATTCACCTCGCTTGCTCTTTCTCTCTGTCGCTCTCGCTCTCTTTTTATATTCTTCCATACACCCACACTAACACACCCATACGGTGAAAGCACCCTTTCCTCCGCTTACAGGAACTACACCAGAAAGCTGAGGCACACCGTCGATAGTGTTTCTTCCGGACCACAATTGGTGGCACTTCCGTTTGGAGCCGATTTTTTTTTTCGTTTTCTTGTCCTCTTCTTGTTTTTTGCTCTATAAATGTCGGTGTTTTTCTGGTATGCTTCCTTACTTGCAGTGTTTTTTTTTAATATTATTCTTTCAACTGCTCTCTATCCCTTTTCTCGGGGCTCGAGGCTCTCGGGGGTTTTGTTTTCATCCATACGATCGTCTCTTTCCTGGCCTCCTTCCGGTGCAACCGTGTTGCCGTTGGGCCATTAGGACTGCATCGGACACGCAGCGTTGGATGAATAATCCATTGTTTTGGTTTCCGGGGAACCCTCGGAGGGATGAATGCGATGTGAAAAATGAACGATTTCTACCCAGGCTTGCCTACACTCCTTTTGGAGCTAGAGTCTGTGGTACAATATGGGAAATGTGGAAACCGCCTTATCAAGTCAAATATATTTTCTTCGTAAAAACCGCAAAGGAAACTATGAGACATTGTGGTAGCACCGGTGATGACTTTCACTGTATAGTACTGTATGGGATTGATTAAAAAGTTCAGTAAAAAAAATCGAACATATTGAATAGCTATAATATGCACTAAATCACAGTTAAACACTTTTTGTGTTATACCACTACACCATGGATTCAAATGCAACGTTTAATTTTTTTCGGCAACCTTTTCGGTGTAAAAACTATTCATCGAAACGTGTACACTAGACTGCATAAAGCACCTACTTAAAGGGAAGCAAAAACAGCTTTTAAAATGTCACGTGCAGCATCGGCCCCAAAACGAAGGCAATTCCATTTGTCACTGACCGCAGTGAGGCATACATTTTTAATCAGCACCTCTCCCATCAGCACCACTGGATGGTTCATTGTGGGTCGCAGGTGCTTTTATTGCAGATGAGGGGGGTTTTTTTTTTGCGTGGAATTTCCACTCTCACAGTGAGTTGCTTTTGGTCGTTTGGTTGCGAGAAAAGCAAGTAGTGTGAAGGATGAAACGGTGCTCACACTACTTTCAATGTTGTAACATATTGCTATTGTAAAACATTAAAATAAATCTTTTAGTTTTTTACCAATGGACATTTAGATGTATAGAAAAGAGCTTTTTTTAGTTTTAGTTGGAATACATGTCTCCAAAAGTGTTGGGAAAAAGGATGAGACCAATATTACAACTGCTACTCTTGATTCGAATTTTAATGTTTATTTTTAGTTTTACGTACTGATATTGATTTATTTATTAGTATTTCACATATTCATATCATTTACCAATATTATTCGGTATGAAGTACTTTGAGAATCTTTGAAAGTAACCGAGCCTGATGCTACTCGATTTAATTATAAAAATTTCTTGGAACATCTAATACAATATAATCTAATCTAATCGAATAAAATTAACACAGCAAAAAATAAATTCAACACTTTTGACAAACTGATTCAAACAGGCTATCAAAATTGAGTTAAACCAT
Source organism: Anopheles farauti No. 4 (assembly GCA_000956215.1). Classification (NCBI taxonomy): domain Eukaryota; kingdom Metazoa; phylum Arthropoda; class Insecta; order Diptera; family Culicidae; genus Anopheles; species Anopheles farauti No. 4. The sequence goes on along the minus strand of JXWZ01007282.1, from coordinate 21,407 downwards.
TTTAAAATTACAAATATGTTGAATACTGTCAACACAGTCGATACTTCGCTCAAATACAAGGTCTACCAAAAGCCACAACGGATATCAAAAAGTTCAATACATTTCGCGTAGCTTATAATTAAACTGTTTAGGAAGCAACTCTAACATATTCAATAAATTTGTGATCTTAACTTCACTATGAGTTGCAATTAAAGGGTTTTGCACCAATTAGAACATGTCTATCAAAAACGCATGGCACTTTTTCCGGTAGATTTGAAATGCTCATTACCATCAGCTTCATCCACTATCCATCAATGACCAATTAGCAATGCACTGCGCTCGATGCCCGCGGACGGATAGTTCCATCAGAAATCAACCCAAACGTAAATATCATTCGACTGTCACGACTGTCGATTTTCTGACAGAATTGGTTCAAGCTCTCGTACCGGCATTCGCCGGAGCCAACAAATTCCAATCTTCCAGGCACAATTAAAAGTGCATTAGAAAAATGCCGGCTCGGGGCCAAAAATACAACGATGGTTTCGATGATTAGATTATGGCGATTTGATTCGGAAGAACTGTGACAGAATTGGGTTGCACCGTTCGGTCGAATCGAGCGTGGGAGTTATTTATATTGGAGCTGATTAGGTTTGCCGAGATGCATTCGAGATGGCTTAACCTAATTTGTGCGGTATATTTATGAAACTTGTCGTTCAAATTTGTTTTTTGTTTGTTTGAACGCTTCTGGTTTACGAAATGGAATGGGTGCAATTAATTAGAATTAGAACAGTGTGTTTTTTAAAGTTGATATTACAGTACACTTATTTGAAGACTTATTATTGTTCTATAAAGATGCAGACATTGACATGAGAACGAATAACACATTAGCGCAGTAGAATCATAATTCCTCTTTATGCATGATAAATTCCTTGTTTCATCGCTTCCACGCTACTGGAGTACATATTTCCAAGTGCTTTATCAGTCAGTAGCAGCCATCTTTCAGAGTTTTACGATGTGTAGCTAAAGGATCTTCGTGAAAACTTTTACTTCATTGTAATCTGTTAAATGAATAAATTTGCTCCCTCCCTACCGTACACCGTACGGTATAGCGTCTATACATCAAAATACAATAGGATTCCCTCTACCAAGCACCGGTTCAATCTTCAGCCGAACGCTCGAAACCAATAAACACGGCCAGCACACGCCCAGCCAACGAAAAGCTCTTTTTCAGCATGTTTTGCTTCGATCGTGCACTTCCTGGCGCTGGCCTTATCAACGGAGCTGTCAAACCCATTGCAATAGAAATTGCGTTGAGACGATGAGCTGCACTGCAATCGTGGTATGACGTTGTGTACGGTGGTGCACATTTTTGTTGCCTGTTTTGTCGTTCGTTCATTTTGCCCGTGCCCGTTACACACTCTTTACACTAGCGGGAACGGTTTCGCATAGCTTAGTGCCTTTCTTCGCGTTTTCGGTGTTGTTCCATTTCGCGTCCGGCACCCTACCAGCTCGCCTGCTGGCAGGGAGAGCTGGTTTGCTTTTATTGATTTTTCCGTTATGCTGCACTTATTCCAACCCGTTTACTCCGCTCCGGGCTGCACCCGTTGGCTTTTGATGTTTTTAGTTTGTTGCGGAGCATTTTGAGCACTATTTGTTATTTAAATTGTCGCGAAAATTCTAGAAGAAACTTATTCTTGAATATTATTTTTAGCATAAGCTCTGTGTTACCGGAAGCAATGTTGGAAGCAGATACGATACGAGGTGGGGTTGTTTTGCTTGTCGCTATAAATATGAAGTTTAAATAAACAGTCATTATTTAATCAATTTAAAAAATCTCCTGATAGTGCAAGGCTGTTTCGCGTCTTGAAAAATATGAATAAAGCAAATATTGCGCCTTTAAATAATATTCTCAAATAATTATAAAGATGCAAATGATAGATTTGATCATTTTTCGATTTGAGTATTGAGAAATTACAGCATACATCGTCATCGTAAGAAATACGTTTAAACCACTAGGATACCAACTTCTCCGGCAAAATTCTTCATATAATCGACTACTGAAAGTACAGAAAAAAAAATAAAATCAAACTTTTTATGTGAAACTTTGCCAATCCTTTCATCTGGAGCCAAAATGCCAACGGCAGCGAAAGGGGTCCAAAAAAATTTCATTTAATGCAATGAGTACCGCGAAAAACTTTCCCACCCAGAAAGGATTAATGAAAGAATGAATATGCCATGCCAGCAGGGATCAAAGCAAAAATGCGCGTTCCATCGGAATGTTAATCACGTGCGCAGGTAGTCTAAGGAGAAGTATTTTTTTCTGTTATGAATATCTTTGTTACATCCCGCACCACCTTCTTCCGGTAGGATCCTATCGGGCACAGGCTTCGGCTAGGTGTATTTACATACGGACGTCATTCCGACGTTGGAAAATCGACCCGAAAACCTTTCTAACCAGAGCGTTGTCAGTAGTGTCGATAAATCACTATTAAGTGCCGAGAGATTAGAGCAATTTTAAGAACAACAGCTTACAATCGGACTCTCGCAAACGTCAATCCGTTCGATACGGCTTACATGGCGTGTCAGGCACGCGCGTCATTCGCCCTTCGTCATTAGGACCGAAGGGTTTTTTTTTACTGCCGTTTGCTTTTACCCCGTAATAGATGTCGATGGTATTTTATCGCCTGCTCTGTACCCGCCTGCCGCTGCATACAAAGATCTAATAGCTTTGTATGCCGTCCGCACGGTCGTTCTATCAAAGCACCCAACGGCACCGGTGGACACGCGGTAATTAATCAAATTTTTGTCCGACCTACTGCGGCAGGCGACACTGCTCGGCCCATCGAAACTTAGCCCGACGAACAAAGAAAAGCACCGAAAGGGCACGACGATTAACGATGCACTCGATGGTTTTAGCCGAGCTTCGTTTTTGACGTACGGAAATGAAACAGGCAAGCATCTGGCCGGTGCGTCTCGAACCAGGTCTTTCGAGCAGCGCACTCCGAAGGGTGACGGGAAAAAGTGATTGTGTAACCCATAGCGCGTTTAGTGATTTTTTTTTTTTAGTCTTCTCGCCCCGTGAATTTTCTCTAACCGAAACACTCTCCCTCAGCAAGGTTGTGCGACAAATGTATTGAGTTTTCCGTTTTCTGTGCACTTCTTTGATGGTTTGTAGTCCCGGCTTGTTTTGGGTTCCAAACATTTCAATCATTTATAGACGGGTTCCCTTTTGTACAAAGAAATCTTCGGCGCGTGAAACGGTACACGTGAACGGCTGTTGAAAAAAAAACCGCGCACTCATACACAAGGCTGGCTGTTGTTCCGTTACTGTATCCATTTTGCCAGAGGTCACCGCTTGTCTTGTCGTGGCAACATCTGCTCAATCACATCGGTGATTTCTTTTCACAGCCCTCGCTGGACGCGTATCTTTATCATCACCATCATCAGGTGAGAAATCACTCCCGCTGGCAGAGTTACACACCCACCAAATACAAAAGGACACACGCGCACACACAGGCAAGAATGAACGCACACAACCAAACTCTCAGAACACTCGCAAACACATACACACACACACACACACACACACACACACACACACACACACACACACACACACACACACACACACAGACACGCGCGCGCTTTAAAAGAGATCGCACCGTTGCAATTTGGATCGGTAGGATTGAAATCGGAAGGTCGATCCAGACTCGGATGACAACGGAATTCAATTATACACATACACATACACACACGCTTTGGTCAAAACCCCTCCCACTAGGGCACCTTCCCGAAGTGTCCCGAAATTAGATAACTTCGAACATTCGTTCGAGAGGTCACTTTGGAGCTCCGGTTTCGCTAATGAAAGCCAATCCGAGGACGGAAGGTGTGCTCCTGTCCGAACACGCGTTCGTTGGATAGTTTATAAATGAGATACTCCCTTCAAGATGCCAGGGCAAAGATGCTAGGGTAAGCAGCATCCAAGACACGAGCGGGATGAAGGACATTGAATTTCACGAAGAAATGGCAGTTTCCACCGCTAGATGAAAATTTTCAACCATTCCAACGCGTTGAAGACCATCTTCCGGAGCGTTTTTAAGCAACTTTGATTTTAAGTGGCTGTAAATGATTGGAGCAATATCGCACCTCGGATTGTTCACCACGGTTTCCAAGCTTCCAGGTGTGCTGGTTTTTGCAGCACACACTCACGTTGACACACATACACGGACGCGCGCGACACTCGATACTCGCAGTGCCAGTGGCGATGGCGTCGTTACGGTCGTTGATGCTGGCGGCGCTGGTGGTGGAGGCGAGCGACGAGCGGACACACTGCGATTTGGTGACGACGAAACGGACCGGAGCGGATATTCGCGCGACCACGGAACGAGCATCGGATGGGAATCGCAACGCAAGACTGACTGCTCGTGGCAGTTTGTTCGAGGCCAACGGACCGCTCCCCAGCACGAACGTGTCCTGGGGTCCGAGCCACAGATACACCCGCGCAAACAATACACGATGCTCGCGGCTCATTCGTGTGTATGTGGGTGTGTGTGTGTGTGTGTGTGTGTGTGTGTGTGATTTTGTATGCGAATAGTTCGCGACAGACAGAAAGGACACGTTCGACGTGTTCACCCACACCAGCGTGATCCACGCCGTTTCACGATCTGAAGCGTGAGCGGATGGGTATGTGTTGGTGTGCGAGAGGAATGGATGAAAGCTCGGAGAGCGCGAGCAAACTGTTTCGAAGTGTGGAAGCGTGTTGGTAATTTTAAAGCAGCGTTGAAGCGGCAAAAATTGATCAATTATAACATTTCTCTATTTAGATTCATGTTATGTTTTTTGGTTGCAATTCTTAACTTATATTATCATCTCTCGAGCATTTTTTACGTGAGCAACCAGGCTGCTCCATTGGAAGCGGAGCTTTTGAAAAGCTTTGAAAGAGCTTTCAAAAGCTCCGTAAGCAAAAGGGACGGCTCCAACATGCATATCATGTGATGCTCTCTTCCTCCTTTTCATTCTCACCCTAAGAGAGCCTGTAAATACTCACACGCATTTACTCGCTTGCTTCCCCTTCTGTGGGGGAACGTTTTGTACATGTGTCGGATAGCATAAACAGAACGTTACCACATACGCCCATGCGTTAGTGTGCGCCGTTTATCATTCATGCTGCCAGGTGTGTTCGGTGTGAAAGCTCCACACAATTATAACATGTCTCACAAAAGGAACCGTTGGGACACACCAACACAGCCACACAGACGAAGTGGCTCGTCTGGCTTTTCATTGAGAGATTTTTCCTGTTCGATGTGTCTCGTTGGCGATGTCGGAGGAGGCCGACATCGATTCATAACGCTTCGTAGTCATGATTTTGGTCAGGTTGTTGTTTTGTTTGTTCGTGTGTTTTTTTGTTGTCTTGTTTTTGCTCACTGCTGTTGGTTTATGCTTTAGATACGGGCCTCCCATTTTCTCGGGATACGCTCCTTGTCTGCATTGCTCGCTGTTTAGAGCCGTCGATCAACGCACAATGTCCCATATCGCCATCGCTCACCAACTTAAGGTGGTTAGCTCGATAAGCAAATTTAAACCACAGGGAAGGAGGAAGCTCGCTTTCCGCTCCCGGGCGAAAGACAAAGCACCCCAGTTTCTTGGCATTTTGATGCGCGCCTTCCACTAAGCGCACGGCGTGTGCGAGATTTGTTGGTTTTTGTTCGTGGCATTTTCACTGTCATTCAACCGTGCATAACTTTATGCTGGTCGACTCCCGCCTACCTGGATCGTTGGAATCATCTAGTAATTTGCACGGTTTGAAAGGATTGAAGGTGGTTTCGGCATGGGAAAAACAAGGACCTGTGCGGGTTATTGTTGTAAGCGGTTAACAATCAACGCTTTTGTGTAGCGAAAGTACCTACAAAGTTGTTTAAGGGTGTTCGTTGTCTCTCTTAATACTTTTTATGTTCATGAATGCCATGGCAAGTGGTCCTAATTTGAGTTGAATTTGAATTATGAACAATATTTTGTTTGAAAATGATAAAAAAAAATATTTGGAACGTTCGGCGCTAGGTAAAATAAAATTATAAAATACATTTGTTTCGTAAAGCCAGGACAACCAGTTTACAATTAAAATAATAGCTATAGACTATTAATTATATAGATTATAGACTTGACATAGCACTTTTTTGAAAATCTTTCATATCAAAGTTCAAAAGATTATCATATCATATGCGCTAACGATACAATAAGTTTGAGGTAATGGTGAAACAATGAAGTAATGATGGCATCGGTATATCAACGCATATGAAAGTATCTTGAACTAGGTGAGGAAACCTTTTCAAATCTAATTGTTTTAAGATCTAGTACATATTACTCATTTCTATCAGTAATGGCAAACCCATTCGTTCATTCATTAATAGTGAAATGCTTCAAAAAAGTGTTCAATTCATCCACAGTTCAGTTTGGATTTACTTTTTTTTTGTTTACGTTTTACCTAATAGTAGTTTTATTCAACACAATTTATGATCGTTGCACATTTATGGATATGATAGTGTAAAGTTCGTATCAGAATAAATTTGGAAAATATTTTAGGCTTATACTTTCGTTTAAAATAATATGACACATTATAATCATAACAATGCTGCCATTTAAACATTTCATTTAAAAACTAAGCTAATTTTAAGCTAAATTTAAAATAAAAGAAATAAAAATATGTGATAAGTAACAATTTTTATGTATGAAATTATCAAACATCTTTTCAATTGTGATTTTAAGAAAAGTAGCTTTAACTTGCAACCTTTCTCTGTTTGCCTTGGCGGCCTTCTGAGCGAAAGAGAGAGACAAATATCTATTTTGAATACCTCGAGTATACTTTTAACTCAACAACACATTCAACTGGCTCATTTCTCTCTCGTGAGCGACCATCGGTTTCCCACTTGACAATCTCTCCCATTCACAGCGTGTAAGTCCATGGACAAAAATTATCAGCACCTTATTTTCCATTAACTTTTGAAGTTCCATAATTTGTGCCTCGGCGTTTTACTATATCGTTTTTTTCAACTCTTAAAAATATATCAATTTTTCCAATCCTTTTTCTCAAATTACAAAGCCTTCGTTACCATTGGATTATTACTTTTAGTGGGTAAAATATAAGAATAGAAATGTATTGAAAAATAATTGTAAATTTACCGTTACTTTTGTTGTGCACAAAAAAATGAAAAATCTTATACAACAAACATTATAAACAAAAAACAATTCAAGTAATACCATTTGAAAAAAATTACGTGGCCTGTGTTATACAAAATATATGACAATAATGTAACAGCGAAACAATTGAAAGTGCCACGAAATGAAGAATCGAATCAAAACCTGCTTTGGTTCAGTCAATTCTTTATATCAACAAGTTGAGAACAGGCTGAGAATAGACTCAAAGCTTTCAAACAAATTAATGTCCCTCGTGACAATGGCAGCCACTTTTCATAAAGAGCATTTGTAATTTGATTTGGATTTAAAGTTTCTGTTTATTTTACTATACATTTTTTTGTTTTCATTAGACAAGAAAAGAAAAGAAAAGATTAACATTGTAACTCTCTATCTGAGTATTTTCAGATCTACTTTAGCGTAACGAAATAAGTTATGCTAGTCGTTTTACAGGATTAATAGACAGATTTCAACCCCCTTTGCTGGTTAGTTACACCACCCTAGGGGGAGACAGTCCGAATAGGATCGTAGTGCTGTTCCTTCCGTGTGAAGGAATAGCACCACTACTAATAATAAAAACTAATTATTGAATCATAAACTAGATTCAAAACAATGGTGATCGAGAGTAAGAGAATGTGAGGTTGCGCGGCTTTTCCACAGCACATACATCAAAACATAAACAAATCCAATAAAGACTCAAATTTGCTCAAGTCTATAAGAGAGCAAATTTATCTCAAAATCAATCTGCAGGAGCGAAAACTCGTGATTGTGTTTTTAAACGACCAAGAATATATTAGGGAGTTGTTTAACATTAGTGTCCATTATTTACTTTCTTTGATCAGTAATCCATTAGAGTCTACAATTCATTAAGTTTTCGTAAATAATTAACAGAACCAGGCAAAATCAGTTCGGTGCCATCGAATGGTGTTGAGCCGATTCCAACGAATAATCCCACCGACCGCATCACATGTATTCTACTCGTTTGTCGGTGCTTATCGGGCACTTGGGCGACTGCTGCTGAGAATGAAACGCTGATAACAATTATCGCAAGCCAGACCACACCAACACTTGGGCTGCAGCGAACCCGCCAGCACGTCTCGCTCTAAAAGTTCCTACAGTAATCTCTCCACTTCACCGCGCGCGCCCAGTACGGGGCACTATTTTGGGAACCAAGCCGCGCGCAAAACCACTTCATCCGTCGCGACCGACACTGCAGTCACACCAACAATGCTGCCGACGTTCACCAGATCCGCCAGATAAGGGTCCGTGCCGGTCATTATGGCTCGTGTTGTGTAGCTCATCGGGCTGAATAGGTCCTAAAGGGCTGTACTCGGCGTGATGGCGTATCGAACGAAAGTTACACACGTACACATGCGGCTGGATGAGATTGTGATCGACGCTGACACGCTTCGTGGACGGTTCTTTCCCCTTCCCTCACCCTCACCCCTTCACGCCCCTGATCGAACAGAGAGGTGTGTAAGTCAGGTCAGGAATTTCCCACCACCGATGTGTGTTCGTGTGAAACAATTTCACAATGCGTTTCCGTTTTCCACAGTTGTAATCACCTGCTTATCTTTACACGGCTAGCCATTCGATAATTATTCAAAAAGCGTTACTTTCCATATTTTATGAGTTCAGAATAGCATGCAAACAATACCAATATTCCAGAACTAAATTCCAGTACAATGAATACTATCAACCCTTATGACTCATCCTTAGGTCACTAATCACAATGCAAAAGCTAACATCAAAACGCTTCATTCGGCAAGGAACATTAAGAGGAAGTGTTTAGGGTCTTGACTTCGGTTAAATCCTAATCGTCACGTGTTCGGTACCGCACCAAACCTACCCCGACACGTATGAAAAGCAGACGTTTGGTGTGGAGCAAAAACAGGCAACGCATGCCACCCGACACGCCGATGCTAATGTCGAGTTTTATTCCTCCGTAACGTCACGTTTATCGGCACATGGAAATCGGAGCGTTTTTCCGTAGCTCGACCAAAGCTTTCGCGGTTACGACCGTCGAGCCCGATGGCGTCTGCCGCACCGTGTTGACGGTGGCGGGACGAAATTGGAGCGGTCCCGTCTGTCGCTTCCATGCAAGCCATAATGCACATTCTAACGCGGGCGTACACGTGACAGACGCTGTATACAAAATACGCCGAGAAGTTTGTTTTTTTTTGTTTGTGGAGGGCATTTGATTTTCTTGTTCTACTTACGTGGTGGAGAATCACAAGCCTTTTGCCCAACGCAAAAGCCTGTTTATGGGAGCAATAGCTACGAAAGTAAACAGTTTACTGCGAGGCGTGACGACCGGGTTCGAGAAATGTTAACCATGGAGAACTTCGCATGCTCTCGATGCGTGCATTTTTCTTGTAGTATGCAGATGCTTTCTGTGATTTGCAATGGAAAATTAAGCAATTTTACTTTCAAATTCTGTGCTTAATCGATCATGCGATGCTGACGAGGCAGTTTTTGCAATTGGTCGAGGGTCGTACGGTGAGCGGGAGCGGAACGATTGTGTAACCAGTTTGGACAGACGAACGAACGTCGGACGTGTAATCTTACCGTTGAGAATCCGGTGCCGAACATTCGCATGGGGTACGTGGCTGATAAGAGATGGTAACGTGTGCACACACCCGACTGATATGGGAAGCGGTACGGTGTTTTGTTTTTTTTTTTTGCTGTCTGTCCAATTTAACCATGGCCAATGAATGGACTAGGTTAGTAAAACAAACGAGCAATGCACGAAATAATGCTTCCGTCAGGCGACAGGTAAAAGGCAAATAGACACAATATAGCAACTTGAGGTACGTCAGTATGTTACGCTCTTTGCGTGCTTCAAATTTCCTTCCCAGCGCATGGATTCATTTTTTTAACAAGCTTTTTTTGCTGATAGACGTCAGATAACTAATTTATGACTCACTTCCGCACGATGGAGGCAGCTCTAGAGCAAGAAAATGTAAAGTTGCACGAAGAAAAAAAATGAAAACTTTGAAAAAGAAAATAATATTTGACTTAAAACAATGGAGACGCACCCGACGGCCGAGTCGTCGAACTGAATATCAGTTAAAAGCGAGTTATCTGTCGAGTTGTGACGCTCTCGTTCGCAAAGCCTGCCGTATCTCGTGACCACCGGCTTGTCCAGCTCGTGGGCTCGTGAACAGGATGATGACGGCTTGAGCTGTATGATAAGATCGGTAGCTAGTGTCAACACACTTGGCTTGGGGACAGTTCACGCCCACTCACACACTTGCGGAGACCTTCGTGAAGGTCGTGGTGGCTTTCGGTGTGGACAAGGAATTCGCGTGATTGCTGATACCAAGCCCGGCCCTGATTTGACAGGTTTGCTGACGTATTTTAGCGTGAATGATAAAAATAAGCACACCAGGTGTGGAATAAGCTGGTAGCGGGAAGATAAGCGGAACAAATAAACAAATAACTAAATGGTAATTAGGAGGATGACAATAACGTGACATTAAAAATGGTCTTGCCATCTTGTGCGGTAACGACTATGCCCGATCATATGAAAAATACTAACATAACATAGTTTATAAGTAGTGTATTAGATCATTATATCGCCATCGGCGTAAAGTGTGATATCTTATCTGTTTCTTTACATCCCGAATATCGAGTGTGTTATTTCCTTTTTTATATATTTGTATTTGTAAAAACAAATATTTTTAAATATTTGTTATAACATTTTTAAGAACTTAAAATGCAGAAAATTGTTAAAATAATCCAAAAACCCATATTTGTTACCTGTTTTCTTATTATTCAATCCAATATATAAATAGCATGGGGTAGCTTTACAATGAAGTATAAAACGTGAATATAAGAAGATCAGTCATATGCAATGTATTCGGAGACCGATCGATTTGCCCTCCTACCCCTCAGCTTACGTAAACAACAAGAATACGTCCATATCCAGCAGAACATCGAGCGAATGCGAAAAGTGTGCGGCAACAAGTGCCAACCGCATGGCCTACCACGTTTTCTACTTTATCCACCAAACGCTCGCCGCCAGCATCGTAACATTCAGTTTGTGAAAAAGAATCAACCGGAACCGTGGTGAGTAGTCGGTGAAGTAAACGAAAAAGCGAAGTGCTTTCTAAGGACAATGCTCGGCTCCAGAAACGTCGTCTACTTTCAGTTTCGCGTAGAAGTTTACCAGCGCCTTCTTGACGTCACGTGCACGTGGCCACGCACACTCTATGTAAGACCGTTTGACATTTGGCGGTGGTAGTCTTGGAACACGGTAAAACGAAGAACGGCGCACACATTTTCTGCACCGTGATCAGCTCCAACCGAGCGACGGTTATGTATCGATGTTTCTGGGCTGAGTTTTGGAGCGACCCGGTGCGATGAGGCGAGGAATAATGCGCCAAACCAAAGCTCTATTGTGCCGAATATTTGAAGCCAGAATGGAACCGATGTGATACACTCACGCGGTAAACCTCGCGTGTCGCACAGCGTGTGGACCGGTGTGGCTCAACAGGAACGTGGAATCGCACAAGGTTGGCCCCGTCTCGTAACACGGTAGCGCTCACTATTCGTTCGACAAGATGAGAACGCTTTTTTGTCCTCACGTTCACTAAGAATCTCCACCTGTGCGAGCGCACGGAACGGTGTGCACTAAGCATCGCTAAGCCGTGCCTTACGTAGGATATGTTACGTAAAACTATACCCTGATCGCTATCGAACACTGCTTGTTCCATTCCGGCCCTGTTAGGCTGTAGTCGAGTCGAAAGTCGACGAGAAATCGATTGCAAAAGGTGCATGTTATTATCACGATGTTTTGTTTGCAGTCATGATTTCGCATTAGCGTGATGGATAATTAGTTTAATATTGTGTGCAGTTGATCAGAGCGATCAGAACTCAACCTACACTTTATTATTGTTCTATCAGATGAATCCGATTCTCATTGTAAGTTTGCATAGAGTACAATTTCTTTGTGCATGGATGTCTCGCTAATAAAGCATATAAAAATAAATATTAATATTTTCTGTTATACTTTTTTTTACACATTATCAACAAGAAGCATGCCATGAAGCCGTGATGACGAGCTCTTCATTAGTCGTGATGCCATTCTACACAAGAGATTGCGGTCCGTTGACTAAACAAGACCCCCATGAGCTAGGCGTTGATAGCCTCGTCTGCTTACTGCTTGTACAACAAATTTAAAAAAAGCTGTGAGAGGTTATCTCGGTTTCGAGTGGGAAAATAAAAAAAAGACGCAAAGATACGAGCGAATAGATTATCCCCCGGTCGTATGTACACAACGAGATTCAGCCATTTTTGCTCCTCATTTGCTCTGGTCGTAATGTTAGGACTTCGGGAGTCTAGTAGAGGATTCTGTGAAATTTGTGGTTTTGGCTTCTTTCAAAATCGTAAAATTTGGGCTTCCCACATGAGCCGCTTGGCAAAGATCTGGTTTCTTCTAGATAATTTACGCGATTTAACCGTTTGAAGTTTGTGGTGGTGGACATTACATACATTCACAATTATCATTACTTTATTCATATAAATTTATATTGAGTTGGTTGAGTTTATGATGAAAGTTATTAAAATAAAATTTGAAGTTTGTAAATTTGTAAATTATTCTACCAAAAAATTGATCTTCATTTTTTACAGTTTGTTTGATTTGTACTTTTGGAATATTTTGCTAAAAGATATTGCTTTGAAAAGATTCTACATGAAAATAATGCAACAAATGAGATAGTATTTTTAATTCATGTTCCAAATTTTTTAATTTTTATTTTTTAACTAAGCTGAACAGAAAAATCAATCGTGCGATTTCTTTCTTATAAAACCATCAAACATTTTTTCTCATATCAAATATTAAATTTACAAAGTTATTCGACACACATCTGATTAATATTTTATTATTTCTATCTGATCGAATAAGTAATTTAGAATAAAATTATGTAAACACTTGTAATGACAAGACTTGCGCCTCCTTTTGATTTCATGGCTGTTCTCTTCCATTACATTAAAATGATGTTTGGAACACCCTTTCGATCATGCGTTGAGCTATGTTACTTTTGCAACTATAACTTGTACCAATTACCAATGCGCTGTTTATTAATTATTTACTTCTTACTTTTATTTAAACTTTTTTTAATATTTTAAAATAAAATTTTTTAATGTAAAATTTTAAAAACAGTTTCTAATTCTAATTTTTCAAACATTCCCAACCTGTTACAAAGTATAGATATTTTTAAAAAATATAAAAGATTGAAAAATCAGTCCCAAAGGGTAAAACTTTGAGTGATCTAAATGAACATTGAAATAAATACAATCCACAACATGTAACTCTTATGTTGATCACCAGATCCAATCAGTACCTAATGTAAGGAACTTTATTGTACATCTGAAACAAACTCTGGAGTACCATAAAGACCAAAGACCGGATACCGGTAGCCGAACGTGACAGTTGTCCAAACCCATTACTGGCACGATGATTAAATGTTCATCCAGTCTTGAGCACCGCCAGCCGCCGTTAATAAGTTCCTGCTGCATCGACCACGGATCAGGCTACGTCGCAGCACACGCGATGGTTCGGTCCAATTGGAGGGGATTATATTACTGGCGATCGCTCCCTCCGATCGAAAACAGTAGAAACCGCTTCGGACAGGCATTCGCAAGTCGCGCGGAGAGGTAAATGACATTCCGTGACATTGAAAGAACGTGTTTGGCGAGCGTGCCGTTGCTGTTGCCGCTGGTGCCCACCGCACTGATTCAACATTTTGTTTTTACCGATCGCATCCATGCCCCAACCCAACCCTCCCGGTTGAGCTATCGTCGTCACGGAACGTCCGACGATCGGGCCAGGTTCGCGCGCGCCCCGCACAACAATGAAGCGAAACGCACGATCAGCGCACCATTGCGAACACGTGCGCTGCCGGGTGGGTGCCTATATTGAGTAGTGTCTGGGGGTTGTTTTTTTTCCTTCCTTCTTGTCAGCGGTTTCGTTGTTTCGCGCGTAGCTCACAATTTCCTTGTTTCGCCCATCACGTACCGATTGGCGGGTGATGGTTTCTGAATCCACATGTGGTTGGTTTGGGCTAGCTCAAGAACAATGTTGTCTTAGTTGGGAGCCAGAAGATGTGGATAATGAGATAAGAACATGCTACGGAATGGGCCAGTTCTAGTGTGCTAAGCTGATTAAAAGAGCCCTACCTACTGGAATGGTTATTGCTAGGGAATGAAATAAGGATTTTATAACATTTGCACATTGCCTTTTAATTATATACCGCATACAAAGTCGGCAAGTACACTTACCGGAGCACGCTTAAATCCGCTGGGTTAAGCTGATGAGCTGGAACTGCCATAACCGTACCGGTCAACTAAGTATCTTCAATTCCACCAAACGCAACCACCTGCCAAGCTGTACGTACACGATGGTGCGCACGTTTTCCGGTCACGCTGCCGGGTGTGCCGGTGTTCAAATGTCAAACGTGCACAATCCATCGTAGGACCGGCACGGAACAGCAGGGTTGGCAGGAAACTCTCGAAGGTGGCTTGAAGCGTAAGTTCGTAGCACTCGGCTGTTCGAAGCCGGCCGTCCTTATCATCCTTGGTCGCGTAATCCATCCATCCGCTCCCACTGCCCCATCCAGTCGCAAACCGGCGCAAGCCAATCACGCGGGCACGTGATGGACGTCTTGGTTTCGGTTTAGGAAAACTTGGAAAACACTCCACCGGGCCACGAACGTGATATTCGATCGGTTCGAGTAGGGGAAAGCTTCCATTTCTGATTACCCTTCACGTTTTAACCCCACTTGGTGGTGGTGGTCGCTTGTTCGAAACCGAGGGTGTTATATTGCAAACCCTTATCACGCGTCCTAGCGCAATTAATTTGCGCTCGCTGTATTTGTGCACCAAGACGGTGAGGACGAGTGAAAACGGCATGCGGGATAGTTATGGGCCAAGGGTTGGAGGGATATGTGCGAGAGGGTGAATCACACGCGATACTACAGGACAAACAAAGTACATTGACCGCTAAGAAAACAGTGCGTCTGCTGATAACGTTTTGGTAATGCCGATAAATGTTCCACAGTCTGCTCTCTATCAGAAGGAGCGGTATGTGTTGGCAAAAGCTGAAGCTGAAACTGGTCATATTTTACTGAAAACAATTCTACGAAAAATTCTCCTACCCCTTTCCCCCCGCATTTGCATACAACGTAACTGAAAACAAAGAACCATCAATCATAGTTTCGCGCTTTAATCAGGTGGATCCCGTGGGCTGTGGGCATTGCTTCAAGCGTTGGAATGCCACAATTCTAATGACCGGGCGTAATTAATTCCTTGACTCATCGCTGACACTACCGCAGTTAGTCCGGCCGATATCGGGTGAGAATGATATGTTTTCACAGAGCAAAAAAACCCGTGACACGCCATCGGAAGGATTGTTTACAAACAGACCACGTGCCTTAATGGGTTGAAGTTTGCAAAGGTTCGGTGCGCTTTCTGGCGGAAGCAAGGTGTAATCAAGTTATGATTATTAGAACCATATTGGTCGCACTTTGTCTCGCGGATTCGAGAGTAGTTTGAACAACACAAATTAAGACATCTTTACATATTTAAGTATTTTCTCGTACAGGCTGCTTCATATCTGTCACATCATGTGCGACCTTCGCATATTACCACCATCACGGTCATTCCATTGACCTTTTGCCGATACATTATTGGCTACAGAGACGATGTGTTGCTACTGGCAGGTGGAACCGACCGCGTGATCCACGTGATCCGGCGGAGAAATGGAAAGAGACGCGAGACACGGCGCGTAATAAAAGAATTGATTTTTTCTCCATTTTCATCGCTGCTGGAAAAACAAACTGGATGTGCTTTATATCGCACCCAGCTGTACTAGACAGGTGCGCTCTGGTGGGGTGGGATGCCGGGCAGCCAGGCAGTTAAACTCTTTTCGCACGCATGTTTCCTGTGTTTCCCACCCCACACACCTCGGATGCGTCCACGTAACGACGTGACACGCGGTCACACGCGAGCAATGAATGATTTCGCGTCGGTCTGGTCTGGTATGCGTACCCAAGCTCCAAGCTCCAAGTGTTTGACGTCGCGGGTGTGTGTGTGTGTGTGTGTTCGTGGATGCGATGAGGTCGGAAACGTGCGCGCGGTAAAGGAAACAACGAACCGCCGTCGGATGGGGTGCAAAGTCACGTTATTTTCCACACGGTGCCAAAGCAAACAGGCTGTCTCGCCTTCTCTCGCACGTTTTCGCTCGAATAGTCGGCTCGGCTGAGCAAACTGGTGTGCACTACCACTCACAAACACGAGCGCGGATCTTTATCATCGTGCGCTCTCCCAACGCCGGTAAATCGCACACACGGTACTGCGCCTAGCGATGATGTTGAAGAAAGAGGGATTTTTCAGCGGAAGTAAATCGGGAAAAGTGTGTCTCCACTTCAGAATCTTCCGATAAAACACGCAGCCAAATTGTTAATTGGCCAAAATAATGAGCGAACGCACATATAACGTACGAACGATAGAGACCTGCTGATTAAAAGGCGCGCGCGAGAGAGCGCGAGCGAGTGAGAGAGAAAGAGAGAGAGAGAGAGAGAGCGCGCGCGCGCCCGCACCCCGTGTGTCAGTGTATGCGTGTGGTGCTGGCGAGTATTTCAACGATGACAGTCGCCAGCTCTTGCTTCTTTTCGACATTCATTCGCCGCCCTTTCGCCGTACTGCACGTTGCGGTTTCCTCGAGGAAAATTCAATTTCGTCAGCGCGACAGACACCGCGGCTAGTCATCAACCACTGCACTGTGCCTTGTTTTCCCACTTGCTGTTGTGCCTGGCTGTAATGTGAATCGGTTTCTGGTGCGAGAAGTTTGGCGGTTCCAAATGCTCAAATACACGCGCTAGCGAGTGGTGAAAAGTGTGCACGCAGAAAGGGGTAGCAGCAGCGAAGAGGCAAGTGCCGTGCAAGTGTCAGAAGTGCGAGACGCGAGTGGTAAGCCGCAGAGTTGCAGCCACGGAAGTGCATTTCCACGTTAGCCAACGTTTTGCTCCACGGACTCCAAACACAACCTTCAGCCGAACGGGTGCGAGGTTCTGCGAAGAAGAGCAGAGCAAACAACCATTCCATGTGGATGTGATTATTGATCATAAAAAAAAAAATAAGTAAACCACACGTGCCGGCAGCGCGAGTGCGACGAGTCTATTTTCGTCCGAATCCAGGAAACGAGGCCGGAGACGTGTGAAGGAAGCGGGTTTTGATACGCGACCGAATAAAAGAAATATTTGCCGCTGTGTTCCAACTCCGACAGCCGACAAGCAAGGAACATATCGAGAGTGTGTGTGATTTAGGAGTGCAAAAAACGGGTGGAAGAAAATAAAGGAAGCATAGCCTACTGCTGCAGTCCAGTGACATAAAGCGTAACCTAGCAGTGAGCCCCGTGTGTGTTGTGTGTCGTCGTAGCAATTTCAGTGCATTTGGGAAGGCGCCATAGCCTTTCCTCTCGTGTTACCGATCCCGCTCGCAAAAACCGCCTTCATGTATAAATTCTTCGTGAATTCCAGTGTAAAGTATATCATCAAATAGAACCGCGTGTCGTGCATTGTGTGGCAGTGGGTGTGCGTCCGTGCGTGCGCGCTAGGAAGCAGGAAAAAACCTCCCCCCCTTCACCCCACCATAAGCCCATTTTCCGCGTGCGGTAGTGGGCAACAGGGCAAACGCAACCTTAGCCGACCGTAGCGCTTTACGGCCGCATCGAATTTGGACCCCATTTTTGTGGCGACCCGGGCTCGCCTCAACCACTTTTGTTTTCCATTCCGACGGTTTCTCCCACAACGGATTTCATGTGTAAAGCGGCCGCGACCGGGAAGAATACGCTCCTGCTCGACAACAACAAACGTGTCCGTTCGTTTTTCCGCAAGCCACGCTACACGCACTTCTGCTCCGTCTGGTACATCATAGAGGGACGGTCCGGTACGAGGAAAACACCGCACGAACCGTCGTCATCGTCGTTTCGGAAGCCACGCGTACAGCAGTCGGCGGTCGTCATCGGTGGAAAACCTTAGAAACCGGCCCAAACCTATCTCGAACGTCCCCGGCGGCTCGCCAGTCTCCGGTACAAGCGTGTGTACCGGCTGTACAAAGTGCAAAAAGGGACCCCGCGAGAGTAACTAACTCAATAAAAGACGCATAGTTTGAAGCATCTTCGAGGTCTATCGGCCGAGACGTGTGCGTTCGGTGTATTTTGGTGTGCGTTGTGTGTGTCTGATCACGCTCATCGAGCCAGAGATCGAGCTTCTAAGCCAGTGGCAGGAAGGGTAGCGATCTGATCGGTGTTATTGTGTACCAGTGCATCGGCAGAGCCAAGAAGATTCACGTGGCTGCTCCAGATCAGGTGATCTCGTGTTGCCCGCGGTGTGGTGCGTTCGTGTACGAAGTTCTTCTAGTGTGTTGATCCGAGCTTTGCCCATCACCTTGGGCAGATTCGTGTGTGCAGAACACAGCCCCAGCAGTACGCTGTGGAAAATCCAGTGTACCGGAAATAAGAGCCCAAAGGTGCGGGAAGTGTTGTGCGGAAGTGGAACGGGTGACGGGGTGGACCCGGCACGTCACGTCGCGTGCTGCTACAATATCGTTCTGTGCACCGACCAGAACTACACACCCGATCACAGAGAGCAAGAAAAAAAAACACGTACACACAGCATGGAAGCTTACACAGCATGGGAGGCAGCGAATGGTCATGCAGCGCATTCTTTGAAATATGAGAGGTAAGTACCGCCAGAGGGAGAGGGATGGAGGGAAATGGTTCGCCCGGTTTGCCTGCGAACGAACGAAATACATCTCGCAAGAAATGAGAGAAAATAAACTCGAGGAATTGCGGTCCCGATCGCACGCCTTGCCCAACCAGCCATATTTATCGTTCGCCAACGATGGTTGGCGCCTCACGCGTTATTGCTACTGACAGAAGATGAATGCGGAGGAAAGTATGTGCCGTACTAAATAAAACGGCACCAAACATATCGCGGATACATTCTTGACCTCTGCCAAGGTTGCGCTGGCATTGCGAACCGTTTAGTCGAGAAGGTGTTTCGTCGGTCGTCGCTTAACTGTTGAACCGGTTTGCCTCGGGAATGCAGGTGTTGCACTGCAGCTTCAGCATTTTATATGCACTAGCTCTTGAGGCGGGTATTAGCACTATCACAACCTCTAGGAAGAAACTGGAGAGGGTGTGAAGTATTTGATTGGTAATTTTCTATTTCTCGAGGAGCAAACAGAGACCAGAAGTATTTGATATGCGATCGTACTAGTAGCGAGTATTGATTCTAGTGCCGAGTTGTCGACTGGATCGAGCAGTTAGAGCGTTGCGGACATTAAGCCTCAAATTACTCAATTACGCTGAAGTGTACCGCAGACACAACAGGGATGCATTAAGCGTGATAGCACAAATGCTCAGAGCAAGCCCTATTTCTCCGCCTTCAGTACTCTATTCCTGACGCAACACGATGTGTGGTCAGAAAAGGATTAAAAAGCAGCACTCCCATATCACAGTTGCCCCGAACGTAGCCGATACTGCTACGTTGCGCGTACTTCCCTGTTTTGCAAAATCCGCGTAACACCCTCCATATTTCGCCACCTCAAAGGGAAGGGTGCTAATCACCGTGCCGTGCTAAAGGCATTCGCGTCTGACGTCAGGGTGTCAACGAGATGATTTTTATTTTTCATCCACCCGAACCCGGCTCATATAAAACCTTATACACCCAGTCTGGAGAGCGTACTCAAGCCAGCCGCCCCGAATGGATGGGAGCCGGTCGGGAAGGAATGTGAATCTAAATGCAAACAAATAGAGGCGCGTCGATAACAGGCAGTCGACTAGCCGACCAGGATTGGAGGAACAGTCAACTCCGGTCTGGTTTTCACGTTGGTGTGTTCGCACTTGGTAGCAAGGCGCCGCAGTGTTGTTGGAGCGGTGGTTTGCTTATCAGCCGGATAACCGGGTGGTGGTTCTGCGTGCCAGAAGTAAAATGAACTCGCACATGCACACACAGACCGTGGGCGAAACGTGGTCGAGTGCAGAGGGCTCCTATTTTTCAAGCTAATCTCAGTACGCTTTGACCTCTGACAGGTGCCCCGTTGGATCCCAGCGTTTTCTGGATCGCTGTTTAATTGTCTAACTAGGAAAGCGACAGACTTTAGTCACGTACGCAGGAGACTTAGAGATTTCGACCTAAGTAGGAAATACCGACAAGGCAGACATGGCAATCTCGGCTGTGGTAAAAAAAAAAGATTTCTAGAACTTCGCTACGTATTCGGTAACTGATAGCAGTTGTTGTGAAGACAAGATGAGCAGTTCTAAAGTATGGAAACTAGACAGACCCCCCTGAGATGTAGGTTTGGCCTATGATGAAAAGCATATTCTTTTGTAGATACAAGTGGAGAGATAGAAATCTGGGACATGGAGGATCTTGGAGAACACCTATGAAAGACGGTTTGGAAAAGAATTATAGATGGTAGAACACACCGCAATGCTCGGATTTGTGGATCGACTTCTACTTGGTTAATTTATAATGCATTTATCCAGATCTTGGAGGACTTATTAGCACATCGAGCGAGCTGAACCTCATCGTTTGGTAGAGCGTGTGTTTATTCGAACGATCTCTCAATTAAATTAAACCGTATCGCGTTCGATTCCACATTCTTCTCGGAAAGGCCTGGACCGCCTCAAAGGTTGCTGCTGGTAGTTCATCATGTTGACGATGATGCTATTTCTGTCGACTGATAAGAGTTCATCTCTCCAGGCGCATAAGTGTGGGGGCGAAAGAGAGCGCAAACAACGAAACCATCGTTCGGTCTTTCCTCGCAGCAACAACAATAACATAGACACATAAACACACACGCACATACCCACATGATGGAAAGTGTTATCACGTGTGGCACGCGGGTGCGATACAACGCGAGCCAAAGAGCAGAAAGAAAGAGGGAGTGTGTGATGAGTCTGTCTGACACAGGCCAACGGCGGGTGGGCAACCGATTTAACTGGCTCGCTCGCGGGAGGGAAAAACCGGGACCGAAAATGGTGTGCTGTCGCCGAGCACACAGCCACAGTAACCCGGGGGAGGTGTTTGTATGCGTATGCCTTCTTGTCGGATGGACGTTCGCCCATCCGCGCTCACATGCCGCCATCGTGTCAGGTGATCCAGGCCGCACAAGCAGCAGCAGCAGCAGCAACAACCATCAAGTGCTTGTTGTGCGAGGGATACAGTGAA
>JXWZ01007281.1:0-12523 GCA_000956215.1 Anopheles farauti No. 4 | reverse complement strand
GTGTGTGTGTGTGGAGCGGGGGATGCAGCATACATAATACAAATATGAGTGCCGGGGTTTTTAGTCCCGCGTTTCATTTTTTGCTTTTTTCTGTTTTCCACAACCGGCCCCGGTCGATGTCGATTGGTCAATATAATATGGCGCATAAGTTCTGGTTGTGCTTTCGGGGTTTTTTTTGTTTAGTTTTTTTTTTTCAATGTCGTCCTCTCGTCGTGGCCGTCGTCATCGTTTGAGTCGCCTGCTGCCGTCCACTACGGGTTGTTTTATGTTTTCCTTTCCTGCCTACGCTCCACACACACACACACACATGAACGAACGGAGGGACGGACGGATTGGTTCAAGTCGCGTTTTCCATGGTTTTTTTCCCACGTTGCTATTTTTTGTCAGATCTCAGCCTCTTCTCTGCCTCCCCCCTTAACGCACCGAATATCGATGCGAAGATAGAAAGAGACCTACCCGGTGTGTGGTCAAGCGCTTTCCACTTGAAAGCGTGTGTGTGTGTGCGTTTGCGTATATCCTGTGTGTTGAGAATTTTTTTTTTCGTACCGCCACCACTGCTGCCTATCTAAAAATGCAAAAGGAAATCATCGCGCCTGGCCGTTGGCCGAGATGTGGCGGTGAAATTTGAAGATTTTTTTCTCCCAATGCAATATTTCTCCCACATGTACACACGCCCGCTTGCATGCATGTGTGTGCGTGTCTGGATTGCAAAAAAAAGTAGGCCTTTTGCGCGTGGTGTAACGCTTTGGGAAGGAATTTATTTCACTATTCAAGGTTTTTTTTTGGTTTGCTTTTGCTCATGCTCTAGTAGGCTTTGGTGTGTGTCGGGTGCAGCGTTCAAGTGGGTTTCGAAGAAAAACGATTGAAACAAACGCCTCGCCTAGATTTGTTTCTCATCCGTCCTGCTCGCAACTCGAGACTCGACACACACACGCACACGATGGGGGAGGGGGAGGGGGCTCTTGCTGCACCCTGGTCAACTAGGCTGACCCGACGCGACACGCACATAGGAGTTTGTTTGCCTTATTTTGATCCTGTTGTCCGGAGCACAGCCTACTTTGTACTTTCTTTTTTTTTTTTTTGTGTTTGTTTCTGGTTTGCCTTCTACCGTTGCGATGCGTTTCCGAGCGGGAAAAGGACTTTTCATCTTGTGCTGCTTGTTTTTTGGTCGTCCTTATGCGTTCGCTGCCGGGGGAGGTACGGGGAATGCAATTCTTTTCCCTCCCCAAAGGGCGTTTGTCGTTCGCTAGATTGCTTTGCGTTTTTTTTTTGTTACTGTTTACTGCTTTCTCTATTGCGTGTGTGTGCGTTGATCGTTTTACTTATTTTCCGTTTTTTCTTCTCTATTTCTACCGGTTTTTTGTCGCCAACTTCACTTTTCTCCCGCATGCTTGTTTAACAATCTTTTTTTTTCTCTTCTATAATATCATTCGCTTGTTTCTTCCGATTGTATCCTTTCCAATGTTCCTCTCTCGTCTCCATCAGCCTGTGGGTTGTTTTTTGTCTCTTTACTTGTACAGTTCGTTTTTCCTCGAGTTCGTTTTTCCTTTGCCAGCATCCAGCGACGGGCGGAGGCTACTACAATAACGACGATGATGATGACGGGGACGACCGCGTCGACGGCAATGGCACATACACAACACGCCTTTTATTGCGCCGCGTTGGTGGGAGGCTGCAAAATTTCACCACCCTCACCAGGCTTCCTTACCGATTCCGGCCACCGATTCTCCACCGACACAAGCGCGAGCTTACTGAAAGGGGATGTTGTTAGTTTTAGATTTCTTTTTCATTTTTTGCTGAACGTTTGCTGATGGAGGGTGCTGCTGATGTTCGCTTTGCAAGGCCTCCTACACGATGGCCACTGGTGACTATGGGTGCATTTTTTTCTCTCTTTGTTTTTGGTGTGTGCACTTATGGCAGTGCGTTCGCGAAGTTTTGGAGCAGTGCGTTTGAAAAAAAGAAAACCGCTCAAACGGATGGGCCCATGGAGCGAACGGGAGCACAAGAGATGCATTCACAAAACCGACCGGAACTGGTTGCTTCTCGCTCTCGCTGGCCTTACTGTCCGAACCTGCTTTCCTTTTCCCACCCACTTCGATTGCAATTGCGTCCTTTTTTTTCTTTAGCATTATCGTTTAGCCGGGACCCATTGCTTACTGGTTTGTTTGTGCGAGGGGTGGGGGAGGTTTGAAGTTTTCTTATTTTCACACATATCGCCCGAAAGGAGGCAAATAAAGCAAACCAAACTAGAAAATAGGCTCCCACCACTTGGCGCGTGAGCATGTGTGCGTGAGCGTTCTAAACCCCCGGTAAAAACCCGGGGAAAGCCACTCAGCCACTGCGTCTTTTGCCTGCCTGAGAAGCAAAACGTTCGTACGAGCTAAAACTTAACACACATATACACACACACACACACACACACACACACACACACACACACACACACACACACACACACACACATACAGACACTACGCACAATTTTCCGCGTGGCGAGGCTCACCAGGCTAAGCGAGAGCAGGGAAATCAAAATCTCAATTAGAAATATGAAATGGCCACTCAGCGTTTGCTGCCGTGTGTCGTGTGTGGTTTCCACAATGGGACAATGGCCGACCGTAAAAAAAAAACAGACAACGGGCACGATGTTGTGTGCCTTCATCGTGTATTCCATTATTATGGACATAAATTAAAATAGTGCATTCAATATTTTTAAATTAATTTATGAAGCACCCATTTCCATCAAACGCATGAGCCATATAGGGGAGGATCGGGAAACGAGTTCTTTCGGAGAAAGTGCATATTTTTTCGTATAGAAATGAAGCAATAAAAGTCCTTCCGTTTTGCATTCCATTTCTATATCCCCGATTTCCGTCACCTTCCCCGTGAAGTGACACACGTTTGAAAGATTATCTGACTTTCAGCTTTCAGACGCCCAAAACCTGTCCCAGCGAAGGTGACCTAGAGTGAAAAATTACAATATTATCCCGCACACTTAATTATCCTGAAAGGGTTCACCGACACCGGTCGGAAGCGGACCGGTAGACGCTAGAATAAAGCATACAAAATTAACTCAAGTGATGATTATGCTGTAAAAACCGGGATTCATTACCGGGGTTTCGCTTAGTTGCCGTAAGAGCGCACGGACAAAAAGACAAAACACAAAAGCAACAGTGAAACCACTCTGCACGTCGTTCTGGAATTGACGAACAAAATCCATAAAAATAAAACGAAAGAAAGAAAAAAAAACCCCACAGCATAAATACGAAAGGATCAGAAACCCGTCAGAAACGTCACATCAAAAACACGCCGCTAGAACAAAGTAGCCATTGGCTCGTGCGGCAACGGCTGAGATTTGCTCCTCCTCTTCTCCCTTTCCCTCGCCTCTGGATAGAGGCAAAAGGATGAGCTGAAAAATCATGAAATATGGAAATGATTTGCATACAAACTTAATTGAGGTTTAATTATAAAATTACATTCTATGCCCTCGGTGCGGTCCGGCAGTATTTACAGCTTTTACTCCTTTAAATATAATTAAAACGAGTTTTAATCGTATTCAAATTTTATGCAACCACCAGCCACCGGGCCGGACCGACGTCTCTAGACCCGGGCCCACCCGGGTGGGATGGTGTGTATTTATGTTTTTCATTTTTTTATTGTTGCATTTCTTCCACCCAGCGGAACGGTTCCGGCCAGACGATTGTAAAACCGCGCGCGCGAAGAAAACGATGACATTGTCGATGAAGAATTTGTGTGCGAAAAATGAAAATTTTGCATACGATTTGGCGTTGTCGCCGTTTTGATTCGCTGTTGTCCGGCATAGTTTCGTTCTAATTATTGTCTCTTGTACCGCGGTGAAGCGTGGCATCAATGCAGGAAATTAACATTCATTTACCGTCGGACAAATGGTGCGCGATCGAAATTGGGAACATTGTTTTCCTTTGCTTCAGAAAAGACGCTTCTGTGGACGAAGTAATACACGGATTGAATGAAGCGTAGCACGATTTATTCCCGTGTCAAAAAATGCTTCCAACATGCTCGCTGCTTATTACTGCACCAGAATGGCAGTAAGAACTGCACCTGCAACACAAGCATTATTGCCGCAGGCACTGCGTTTCAAAAACAATAGAAAAATTCGCACATCATTTCACATCAAAAAATGATTACAGCATGCAGGACGAAAGTTCGTCACCGCAGGCGATGTCATGTCACTGTGAGCCTCTCTCAACACCCCCCCCCCCCCCTCCCTCCCTTCCCTCCACGGAGAACGTACCGGAAAATGGCACCGGGAAAGAGTTGAAAAGTCGAGATGGTTGAACTTTTTTTTTCTTCCTCCCATCGCCTGCTTCTGCCGTTCAAGAATGCTTTGTTGTTGGCGTCACCTTTGCCTTCGCTGGATCCGGGAACGTACATGATGCTCCAACTCGGGCTCCATTATTTAAACACAATTAGAAACACAATATGGAGGCGCCCGGTGCAATGCGGCGCGTAGCCGCAAGAAATAAAATTAACAAAGGCAATTGCACTTCAATCGAAACCTGTGCGCAAACCCATCGTCTCTCTCGCTCTCTTTCTCGCCGTCTCCGTCGGGGCGACTAGCCCGGGTGCCCGAAACGAAGCACAATGCCTACTCTGTTGCCTCCGGTTTGTCACTGACATTGTCTACCTTTTTCTCACCACCCGGTTTGTCTGCTTCGGGTTTTCTTCCGGAGAGTGCAAGAAAATTCGTCCCCCGCCGGGGCTTTTTTTTCCTCCGGGCGGTCAACCGGGTGGCTAGGGCTGTCCTACGCTGCGACCGATAGTAACTCTGGCCCCAGTGCTAAGAGCTAAGAGCTTCCGTTCCATTGCAAAAGGATGCTTTTCATCGTTGTCTTGCTCGCTCCCGGGTTTCCTTCTACGTTGTACCGCTCTTGTTAATAAACACGTGTTTGTTTGTTGCATAAATGTTTGCCGCGCGCGTGTGTTGTTGTGTGTGCCACTTACAAAATTCCCCGGCGGGAAGTGTGCGTTCTCGAGCCTTTTGTGTTCTCTCCGACGCCATTGTTCCACTGCCACTGGTTCACGTCAAGCCGAAGCCGAAGTCAAACATGTGCGAAAATATAAAAAAAGAAAAAAAAAAGTCCCAACAATAAGCAAGGATGCACCCGTACCGGGAGGAGTCATAATAAGATTTGGAGAGGCTACTAACTTTGCAAACGGCGCTTCCCATTCACGAGACGGCAGCATCGCGGCGAAGGTGTTTGGGTAAACAATAGACAGGGTGCCACGCAACGAGAAGAACACAATAAAAACTCGGACCTGCAGGTCTCATCTCAAGACTTTTACACACCTCTTCCAGAAAGGAAGTGCTCTTTTTATCTTTTTTTTTTTGTTTGTTTATTTGTGAGCTTGTGCCCGTACCGGCAATTTGAGGTATCCGGTTACTTTCTAACGTTACTTGCATGCACCTTCGATGCAGTGCATGCACCCTACTTCAGCCGTACGCTATTGATCTCGCTTTTGGAAGTGGCGATGGTGGCGAAGAGGTTCCTTCTAGAAAACGGGCCTTTCAAATTCAATTTCCTTTCATCGGTTTCGAACAATGGGCATACCGTGGGCTTGCGTCGTCGAGAGATGTTGTCCATGTCCTGTCGATCCTGCTCGTTTGTGGTAGATTCTGTGGAAGAGAGGAATTCTAATAATTTCCAATATTTATTCTTCTTTTTTTCAGTGACACTACACGTTTCTTTCCAAGGAGTTGTAAGGCAAGTAAAATTTTTAGTTGGTGGAAATAAAACTGATGTCAATAAGTAATCGTTCCGATTTAGCATGTATAGAGAAGGGAAAATAAAGTAGTTAGTAGTAGTTATTATTAGAAAACAACACCTTTGAAGACATTGTATACAAACATAAGTTCCATCTATAATACACTAATTTTTTTTATCTAGCACTTTCTTTCATAAAGAAAGATCATTTCAAGTAAATGTGTGTTCATGCTATTTTGAGACTTCTTGCTACTTAAAACTAATCTGGCAAATGCTCTTTTTTCCATTACATACATTAAATATATTTAAACAAATGGCAAAAGTGTTGAAAATTTTCAAAGATTTCTAAGATGGTTTGGAGCTCAATATATTCATTCAGCTAAATCATCAAACAAAAGTCGATCCCCAACCATGAGATTACTAGTCAACTGAACTAACTCTCTAAATTCTTTTGCTTTAAAAATAACGATTTCAATCGTCAAAATCGTGGTAGGATAAATTACAACTCTTTTAAAACCCCGTTTGCTGCACAATCCAATCGAATCCAACACACCAGATAAACCGAACCGATTGAGACACCTCGTTCAAACAACTTCTACAAGCAGGCAGGCGATAAACAATCCTCTTTCAATTGGCCGTACCAAAACGTCGAGCGAAAAGAATGTGCCATCCGGTGTGCCCGATTTTCATTGACTCGTGAAATTAGCACATTAGAAGAGCACATAAGTGAACAGCGGAGAAAAAAACATAATGAATGAATTCCCTTTTGCACTGCAGCACCTTCTTGTGAGCAGAATGTGAATTGTGTTTCTCGCACCGTACGTACGTCTGCCTCCCGTTCCAGTCCTCATCACGTATGCAAAGCCACGGGGACGGGTGGGAAATTGGTCCCGCGCTAGAACCCGCCGGGCGAAAGAACAAAAACCGTTCGTACGCGAATGTCGGGATGAATGTGCAGAATAAATATACGCCCCAGCCGATAGGTCGTCGTATAAGTTATCGTCATCGAACGTCGATCGGCGACGACGACCACGGCGACGGAAGAAAGGGTACTCCACGGAGTGAGAGAGAGAGAGAAAGGGAGAGAGCTAGAGAACTCAGCCAAGAAACCCTGTTCGAAGGGGAGAACAAAAAAAGAAAAGAACCAAAGCGAAAGGAAAGCGACCAACACGGAGCGGTTGTTCCACGGTGGATTTTTCCTACTCCCGCGGCCGCGACCGGGACTTTCCCTGCCTATTAATTAGTGAAAAAGTATCGTGTAATTAAGAAAAATGCCACGTTTAATTGCTAATTGAGTTTCCCTGCCCTGCCCGAATGCACGGTGCCACGGTGGCTCACCCTCCCGATGCCTTCCGTTTTAATCACCTAATTACGTGACTATAACATTTGAAAGGAATCGAAATAAATAAATTAAATATAGGAGAAAAATATTACGCCGTCACCCACCCGTTGGTGGTGAAGTAGGTAGCCGGGCTTTGGGGTGGGCACCCGGGCTGAGAACATTACGCTTACGTGTAAGGCTTATTGCGCCCCGGGGGTGGTAACCTATGACTGGAAAATGTGACCGAGGCGAGAGGCGGAGAAGGTGATCAGTAAGAGAGCGTTTATAAGGAAAAAAAAAACGAAACGAAACGCAAAATACTCCAGTGCCCTTGCCTGCTGCCTATGCAAAATGGGCCAAACCCCCCCGAGCTCCCGGCTCCAAAGGTGCCAACGAATGGGTGCGTTTTAATTTTGTTCACTTTTCTGAGCCACCTACAGTGCTGGTTTGGGTTATGTTCATAATTTTATTTTTACTCTTTTGATTTTATTCAATTATATTTAAACAATGCGTATGGTGTATTTACTCATGCTTGAGAACAAAATCAAAAGAATATTCGTTAGACACTCATCACTTACTTTCCTATCGAGAAAAACGGGCACCGACTGTTTGCACCTTTTTCCCTACCGTTTCGTTTGCGAATGTGTTTCGTAGCATCGTAGCAGGCTTTAGTAAAACCAGCGCAACCACCTTTATTGGGTCGACCAAACCCTCACACCACCATCGTCCTTTACGTTCGCACCCTCTCTCGCACCCTCGCCGGCGTCAGCGAAAGGCCCTCCGATCCCGGGGCACACCAAACCCAACACCCGGACCCAAGAAAGAACCGGGCGCGGGAGAGCGACATTTAAGCGAACGAATTATTATTAATGAGAAATGAGAAATGGAAGAAGAAATTATAATTATTATTGAATTATTATGGTGCAGCCAGCGTCGCAGGAGCAGGAGCAGTGGCGTTGGGGAAGGCACCATCGGCACCAATCCTGTCCTAGCGTCGGAACCGGCTGTGCACCAACTTAGTGGACCATTGACACCTTCTGGAGCTTGTCGAGTAAATGATGTTACGATGCTTCTTGCTGTTGCCGCTGCTACTGTTGCTTTCCAGGTGGGATGAATTACAAGACGGAAGCCAGAATTTTAGAGCATAACTCTTTTAGTACACACAGTGTCTCGATAGTAAGCATTCGTTTCAGTTTGCTCACTAATTTGACGGTACACTTTCGTGGCTTTTCCTCCTCAATCGGACTTATCGCTTAAGGAGGGCAATATTTCCTTTCAACCGCTGTAAAACTTATTGCCATCATTTGGAGCAACGATTTTCGCTTATAAACACTTCCAATCAAATATGCCGCTCGAAAGGTTAATTTATGCGTTTAAATGATTTCTGCCGCAGGCGTGCACGCGGCACGCAGCAAAACCGAGAAGCGCCCTCGAAAGCTGCCATCGAACGGCAATGCAAATGTTGCGCGTTGCCGGTGGAACGAAATCGCATCGGCATAATTTCTTGGGAGGCTTAGAAAGCGGATTAGCAAAAGGGAGGAGACGCCGTTCCGCGTCTTACCATGCGGGCTAATTAATCGCTGTGCCGTGGCGACGTGGCGTCGTTGAAGGTGGTGCTCCTGGTTGGTTAATGAGGTGATTGAAAGTGAGCGTTGGTGGTAGGTTTTAAGAAAAGGCGAAGGTAAGCAGCGTGATAGAATTATTCTATTTCACATTTTTCTAACCAAAACATGGCGTTACTCTAAGGTAAGGGCGACTTTTGAAAACAAAAATTAAAAAATATGGTTTTAATTATTACTTATTTTCACTTTTTGGTTTTTTTATTACAAATTTAGTAAAAATTCAGGACGAACCTAGCAAATGTTAGAGCAATTTGAAATATGGTTTCTAAACGCATGTTAGAAAGAGAGAAGTAGATATCTTCCTACAAACTTCATACGACATTGCTATAGGAAAGAGGCAGCTATATGAAAGAGAGAGAGATAGAGCTTTCTGTCATTCATGGAACGACGTGACGTCATCAAGAAACCTTTCCCTTCTTCGTATTAGACTTTCTTTGAATTTTCCGAATTTCTCCGATTTCTACAAAATTATAAATACAAAAACAGCTTCATCGCATTATGTCCCCGAGTTGCGATCTGCACAATTTGCTTCCGTTTTGTGGTGCGAACAAACTGCATTTCGATTCTGCAATAAACCATCCATTACGCCATAAAGCGAACATTACCGAAGGGGTGGGACGGTGGGAGCGGAATCGTATTGTTAAAAATGCCGTGCCCTGAATCAATTATGATCCACAACCACAAACCCGCGAAGGGGTTGAGGGATGTTTCGACTTTGGCACCGGATCACGTTCCGCGACCGCCCGGTGCCCGGTGGCTTCCGCTGGAAGGTCCTTGGGGTTGTGATTCATACACACATGCTTGTTTTTCTTGTTTGTTTTGTTTTGTGTTGCGAATCCGTGTTTAATAATGTCCCGTAGTTCACAAAAGCAAACTGTAAATCGTTTTGCATACCAATCGATCGACCTCCCGAGCGTTGGGCTCGTTTGCATTAAGCTGAATGCTGGAGGAGGAGGAGGAGAAAGAGAAGGGAGGGAGGGAGGTGTAGTTGAAAAAAAGAAACAAACCCACTACCTGTACAACTTATCAATTGATTAACGCAACGGACGCCACGCCAACCGGACACCCGAATGAGTTATTACAGTAGTTGAATCGTTATTGTGATTATGATAGCTATTATCGTCGTGCTGTAAGCGATGTTCATTATTTGTTTGACCGTTTGTCCGGCACGTCCCGGGCCGTTACCCTGCCCGCATTGCCTGCGGACTTATGCGGATGCTAATTTCAATTATGCTCCAATATGGACGACACCACGATTAACGATTCCGTAAAAGGGTACGGGAGGGTTACGAATTCGAATCGTAATGGGCCGGTGGTATCGGGAGATCGAACCAATTTTTATAATGTCAACAGAGGGTTGGGTTGGGGAGAGTGTTGATTGATTAGAAATCAATCCATTGCTGATGATCGGGTAAACCAGGTCGATTGGTGTTTTTCTTTATAATCTTGATGTAATTATTCGTCGTAAAATATGATCCATGCAGGGTAAAAAAAAAGAACCTAATGTGACATGAAAGGATAAAAAGGGATACGTTTCAATTGGAATAAAGTATATTTAGATGTGCTCAAAACTCAAAATGTTCATTAATTTTAAAATTAAATTAATTTTCAACAGGAGTTCACAGCCATTCGGAAATAATTATGATGCAACTTCTTTTATGACCCCACAAAACAATATGCTAATATTCCTCATGCTATAAATCTTCTTTAAAAAATCAATCCTGAATTCGGTAAGATTGTAAAGTCAATGTGAGGAAAAATAAAAGTTTAATACTTTAAAAGCCTAACCAACAGTTACACATATTTCACTACTTTGTTGATGTAAATTATTGATATTAAATCAAACCATTTCTAGATGGCCAACTCAAGCGTTTCTGGTTGCTCAAAAAGGTTCACGCTACGACAAAACTCTAGCTTCTTATGCAACGCAACTCCAGGATAGTATAGCCACCCATATCACACACTAGTTTTCCCATTAAGCCCATTGTAATGAGCGTTCCTGAGAATGTCGCTCCTACCCACCAACACTTCCACCCACCGACTATAATGCTAATAATGTGTTTTGCATAGCTGGCTAATGAAACTGGCTTCCGTCCTTCCCGGCACACACATACAAGCAAACACACAGAAACCGGAACTTCGTCACACACGAGAAGAAATTATTGTAATCTTGCGCTCCGGAGCGCCCGCCGGTCATCTTTCTCGAAGCGTTCCTCGAGCGGTCGGCTCGGTCGGTGAGAGGGGCAGAAGAAAAGGAGCAATAAAAAAAAAATGAACGCTTGCCGGAAGCAGCAGCCTCGTATCTCGTTTGCATATTTATGCCCCATCTCTGCCGCCTTCCCCATGAAGTTGGGTGTTTGGTTTGCCGTGGTTAGCCGCCTTCCCTTACCTGCTGGACACATCAACTGCACCAGGAAGCGTGTGTCCAGATGTGTATGTGTGTGTGTGTGTGTATGATTGTACTACTTTCACTCGCACGAAGGACGATCCTATCGGACCATCATTATCGTTAGAAGTACTGCGAGCAGAGCCGGCGATTCTCCTCCAACCGGGCGGGGTGGGTGAGAAATCTTGCTTCTTCCAGCCCGAAAACTTCCAGCCCACCATTGTTGGTTGGCGTGATGGTGATGTTTTTGTTTATAATTTCTTCCCATTTCCCCCCTTCCCCCCCTCCTTCCCCTCGCAAAACCCGCATCTCACCCATCCTTCGTTCTTTCGTCCGCATCGAACGAAGTTTAAATTCAATGTTCCGTTCGACTGCGATGAGCAAGAATCATATCCTCCCACCACCCGCCGGGTGTGGGGTCGTCCAGAGAATGGATGCGATTAAAATGAGGAACTACTCCATCGTGCTTTTGCTGGCCGAGTGCGGCCGAGTGCGAACGAGCAGGACATGAGAGGCTGACCACACATCGGGGTCTCCCACTTGCAAGCTCGGGATGAGGAGATTTGTTTTCGACACACACACACACACACGGGCAGAGGCACGGACGCAACCAACCCGCCGGCCTCGAAGATGAAGATGGTCCAGAAGGCGCTTCGATCGTCCTTTGCTGAATTCGTCCGAGATGTGAGCGGAAGTAGTTCCTCAACCAGGACATAGACACACACACACACACACACATACAAGCGTGTACGGCTGTACATAACCCGTCCGGTCGTCTTCATCCCACCCCTCCGCTTCCCACCCCCTCCCGGACGGCCCGGGGCCAGCCCGGAGAATTGTAAATCTATTTTAATTAATTAATTATATTCAAATTCAGAAGAGTACAAAATTAGAATATGCTAATGTGGTGTACAGTTTAATAGAATTTTGAGGGTGTTTTTAGGTGCGCGTCGGTACCGTTGTGTCCTGTCCTCCCTCGTATCCCCGCTTCCCTTGCGAAACACCCTCGAGCCACACAATATCGACGGTGACGGTGGTGGTCCTTCCAAACGGACCGAAGGCATCGAGTAAGAATGGGCCCGAAATGGTGTGGGATTAACTCTTTCGCTTCGGACGACCAAGCCTGCCGTGGCCTGTCTCTCTCTCTTTGTGTGTGTATGTGTGTGTGTTCCAAGTTGTGCTCCTTTCGTGCGAGCGCGTTCCCGGTCGGATGCCGGATGCTTCTGGGTTTTGCGTAGCCGGCTAGCTAGCTGTCAGAGATTTTCATTTCGTATAATTCAAATTCAGTTATTATAACACTCGTGTAACTTCCACCCAACCACCCCATCGCCACCTTCCCGCGTCCCCTCATACGTATATATGTGTGTGTGTTTGTGTGTGTGTGTAAATGCGTTTGATGCAAGTGACGCAAGTATGGTGACGCCGTAAGGGATAAGGATTGTTGCATGGCGGG
>JXWZ01007280.1:0-10895 GCA_000956215.1 Anopheles farauti No. 4 | reverse complement strand
GGGGGGGGGAAGAAAACTCATTTCGCTAATGGTGAGTACCGGGAATCCCGGCACCGGAAACGATGGACACGATGAACATTCCACCGAAACGGTGGTCAGAAATAAATTGAATTTCATTTATTTACACGAATTCAATTATTTGCCAATCCGAACGGACCACAGCAAGATGCTTCCCGCTTAGCGACCCCGGAATCCGGAATCGATTCGAAAGCGATTAGGGAACCGTTGGGTCCCACCTCCAGATCAGTGCACAATATCTGCACTGCATTCGGTGCACTTTATTGCACACGGCAACGCTTCACGCTTCCGCTGGCGGGATACGAGTTGGTGAGTTATTGTTCACCGCGGCAGGGATGCACGCAAGGCTCCGGCCCCTCGGGAGCAGCGGGGCAGGAGTCAATCCGACGCCAAACTGTCCGAACCGGGCCCGGGACACCGGTGCGATGTTTATCTGCGCTTTTGTGAAAGCTTGCCGTTTTTGTGGCGCAATCGTGGTGCAATTAAATTGCATTGCTGGAAAGGGGTGAGAAGTTGGGAGGGCCTTCATTGATTGCTATCTGGCCGTGACTGACCACTGGCTGTCGCAACACGAAACATCAGCCCGGGCACGATGGATGGGCCGGCCGGATTGCATTTGCCAATCGCATGGCAGCTTTGCGGGAACAAGGGAAATTTTCACAGCACACTGCGTCTCGATGCTATAGTGCCGCGTTGATTGTTTTTTTTTTTTAATAATTTTACTAAAAATAATGGTCAGTTCTGCTTTATTTTTAGTACAATTGTGCTTCTATTCTACATTGTCGAGAAATTTATGTAACAGAAGGAAATAATTTGTAAACAAAGATTTTTAGTATATTTTTTAGCAAAGTCATGCGTCTATATAAAAATTAAATGCACTGTAAAGGTTCGAACTAATATGTAAACAAAGGCAAAAAAAACTCAACGTCCTGAAATGTTTGGAATGCGACAAGTAACATTGGGCAGCATTAGTATTACAGAGCGAGAGAAAAAAAAAGAATGTCCTGCAGAATGGTCCAACGAGTGATCACTGATATTGAAATGAACGTTTGCTTCGAACGTCCATTGCATGATGGGGCCAGCGCACCACAACAAAGAACGAAACAAAAAAAAAACCGCACGCAATTGCAACAATCACTTTTTGCCTCGATTGTGGACAACGGGCGAAAAAAAAAACGCGAACCAAAGGGATGACATCGCACGGCAAATGACTTTGCAGTGGCAAATGTAGGCCGTGTGCCAAAAAAAGAAAGAGAATGATTGTGTAAAGGTTTTTACTTCATACTGGGGAAGGGTATTGTAGTTCCTAAGGGCTTCCTTTTCTTTTCGCTTCCACTTTGTTAGTGTTTTCACCCGCGGGGGACAAAGTTGCATGCTATCATTTGCATGAATTATTGTAGTCGAATGCAATGCTATTTGCTAGTTGGTTATCTTTAGTGGGTAATGTTTGTTTTAAATAGAATACTTGTTTACGAATATTTTGTGGGATCTTCATTTTAAAATGTATTTCGATTTTGTCCTCAAATTTGATGATAAGCGTAAAAAAAATCTTCAATTTTTCATCTTCAATCTGGCCTCATTATACCGAGCTAATGGAATGAATGGAAAAAATGTAGCAGGTTGTCTAGTCGCTCTAAGATTCTAGTTTGAATACAAATTAAAAATAGAGAAAATCTAAAAAAATACTTCTAACAGTTCCATTATTTGTCCTCATAATCGCCACGCCACCTAAACATAAAGTTCGCATCGCCAACTGTGATGGAAAGCAAGTTGTTTCACCATAATTAACCCTACTGTTGGTGGGCATCACCACCGACACCCAGCACTGGGAAACTGTCTTTCTGCGATGTCCCAAATTGTCGGTGAACTTTCAAATCTGGACCAAAAAAAAAAAAAAATGAAACTACCACCGACTTCCGCCGCAAGATACCGCAGTTCTTTTCTGTCCCCAAATTTAGGGCCGTGCGGGTTAAGTAAATATTTATGGCATCGGTTTCGCTCCCGCCGTTGGCTAATTAACTTTTAACGGGAGACTTGGTGGCCACTCATGCCACGCGAGGGTGAAAACACCCCGTAAAAAAGAGCCTATGGAAGCAATGTTTTTGCATTTACCAGAAAAATAAAATTTCGAGCTATAAACAAAAAAAAAAGAGGCACCCAGTTACTATAAAACGAAGTGAACGGTAGCGTATTCTTCCCAGATTGTAAAGCACAATTGCGGGCAGATTGTGGCGAGTGCAACCGGTGTGAGAAGGTGCATTGCATTCAACATCAACCCCGGCTCGTAAACGGGGAAGAAAAAACGCGACCCGAAAATAAATCGAGTGTGCCATGCGAACGCAGCGCTTCGGGACTTATCCGGACGCTTCGAGAAGGTTCTCCGCTCGCTTCCAGCTAGGTGAGGGTATATCTTTCGATAGATAAACCCGCTAAAAGCGACTCGCTTTCCGAAATCGTTGTGCCCGTGATTTGCTGCTCCGTTTTCATTCCATCTCGCTTAACCCACTCTCACACAAGCAATCCTTGGCCACCTCGTCCGGTTTGGTGTCCTATCAAATATCGAAAACCAAAAAAAAAAGAAAACTACAAAAATCCCTTCTCAGCGAACACCTAAAATCCGTGTTCGCAGGATGGCCGTGTTCCAACCGGCCGGGGGGAAAGAAGAAGTTTTTAATTTTAATATCAACTTTATTGACCATCGCTCGGGAAGATAAAACCACGCACGCACCGGCAGTAACATAACCCACGCGTAGTGTTGAAATAAAAAAGCCCCCTTCCAGCTAGGAAGGACGGGCCTGAAAAGAGGACCAAAAAAAGAATAAAAAAAACACCGGCCCGAATCCTTCCCCGTGCGTCCTCCTTCGGGTGGCTATTATTTTGTAAAGTCCGTGTCTTTTTGTGTTTGTATGTGTGTTGTTAGGAGCCCAACGGAGCGCCCTTTCGGGAGGGTCCTCTCCGCCGGAGCCAGAGCACTTGGCACGCCGAGCGTAACCATCTTCCGACCCTTTGGCGACATGTCCGACATCTTCCGGGATCATGTTTCCCTGCGGGTTTTCCATCCCTCCCCCCTCCTGGGCCCCCTTAAAAGAGGTCCGCTTTTGGAGCGGAGGACTAGAATCGAGGAATGTTGTTTTGCCTAGTTTTTTTTTCCAACGTTCCTCGTTTGGATGAGGCCCATTCTGGGTTCATAAAGCAAACCATGCGTGTTTTGCGGGGCTGGTGGACAGTCGATATAGTGCGTTTAGTTTGTTCTATTTTAACCATGTTGATCGTGTGCGTGATTGAAAATGGATGCCACACGGTGCAAAGACGGATTAACTATTTCTTTTAGCGTTTTGTACTAGAATATTCTTCTAAATCGCCGAACCTCGCTGTAAATTGAAAATAATATGCTATTGTGTGTTAGTATTTAAAATTTTGCCACATGTTCGAAGCCATTTTGGGTTTAAACTGCTTCTAAATATCACCGATTGATGGGGTGTTTATATTTGAAGATTTAAAAATAAAGGCAAAACGTAGTGTTTCTGCTTAATTATTCATCTCCATGAACTCCATCTAGTTGCAGGGTTTTTATTTCTTATTTTAAAATAAGAAAAATGCATTATCTTTTTTTTATTTGTTTAGAAAATAAACGTAACGTGAAAAGATAAAAATAAAATAAGTAAATTTCGTAAATTTTTGGGTAAGTTTTGATTGCTACTGATTGCATCTGGCAGACAACTGTGATAAAAATAATTAATCATCTGCAATGATTTCATATTAGAAGAACATGAGGGTTTTGTTGGGTTAATATTAATCAACACAATTAAACGTGTTGTTTGAATTGATCCAACACTATAAAACAAAAACAAA
This sequence comes from Anopheles farauti No. 4, assembly GCA_000956215.1. NCBI lineage: Eukaryota > Metazoa > Arthropoda > Insecta > Diptera > Culicidae > Anopheles > Anopheles farauti No. 4. The sequence goes on along the minus strand of JXWZ01007280.1, from coordinate 7,025 downwards.
AAACGTTAACTGCTTTTGCTTCGCATATTACGAAAGGCATCATCTAGCACGCAGATTTGTCTTTTCCACAGAACTTCCAATCTTCAGTAGCGTTATCATCAGCGTAGATTGATGCATTTCTTTCCGTTTTTTTTTTTTTGGTTTAAAGCGAACCTTAACGTTTTTCCCAACTATTCTCCTACGATAATGGTGTCACGTTTGGTTCTCTTCCTTGCACAGAATTAGGTCCGAAGCGGCACAGCGAGAAAGGACGCGCGAGCCGTACAGATTCGGACGAAAGAAAAGACCTAAAAACAAAACAAAAAAATAAAAGCCCAAAGATTTTGACATGCATGCGCGGCCGTGAATTCGAATTGTCACTTGGCGCTGACTTAGTGACGGTGGCGTCGCTTACCACCGAGGCGAGGGAGGGGGAGGTCAGGAAGAGAAGAAACAAGCGCGTTGGAAATACAATCCCTAAGCCCTAGGTTGAGGATATGTGTATGTGTTTTTTTTTGGGTTTCCTTTTTTCTCTAATTTTCGGGATGAAACGCTGATCTTGGGTGAGCGAGAGAAAGAAGGGCAAAAAATTAGGAACGAGACACGACCTAATAGAAGAAAACACAACGATACACATACACACACACACACGCACACACACAGAGGATGCGATCAGTGACCTCGTTCCGTTTGAAGGTGATTTCAAGGGCAAGGCTCTAAAGGTCCGATGTTGAAGTGAAGGAGTACGATTGGAAGGATTAAAATAAAGTGTGTGTGTGTTAGAGAGAGAGAGAGAGAGTGTGAGTTAAGAAGCTTCGGCGCTTTCGGGAGAGTGTTTTTTTTTTCCAGCGCGTCCTTCGATGACATGTCGGGGAGCGAACCAAAAAACCAAACGACCGGCAATAACTCATGGGAATAAAAAATAAAAAAAAGAACACCAGGATCCACCACCGCCAGACTGCAAAATCACCTTTTGCCGTGTTTGCGAATGAGATTCCTTTCCCTCGCGAGGCCCTCCCTCCCCTGAGGGTCCGGTAATTTGGAGATTATTATTTATGCACCCAGCCAACCCCCGGGTGTTGTTTGCTTACCCCAAAAGCGTGCTTGCCCCCGGAGTCCTGAAGGGAGGGGTGGAAAAAAAAATCACGGCACATAAAACAATAGTTACATTCCCGGCCTGGCTCCGGCTCGGAAGTATGCCACCGGCTTTTATTTGCCATTGAAAGGTGGCGTGAAATTTTCCGGACATTATTCCGCGGACGGGCTCGCAAATTGTTGTTGGTGGTTGGTGATTGTGTTCCCTATTTTTTTTGTCTCTCTGCTTTTCTCTGCCTATTTTGGAGAGCGGTGGGAAAGGAAAGGGAAAGCCGCAGCAACCCTTGTCGTGCCGGTGATATAATTTGATACATATATAGCTTTATGGTTTGACACGGTAGTTAGCTGTGGGTTAGCGCGAAAATCACTACCACCACACTAGCAGCAGCCATCGACGGTAAAAGTGAGAAAAAGGGAAGCAGGAAAGAAAAAAAGCAACGCTTACTCTTGTACATGGCTCAGCGGTTCACGGCGGGGCCGTTTCGTGTGGGGGCAATTTTTACGCGAGCAACCACCGTGTGCGCGCGGGTTTATAACTATTATTTTATGCCTTAATTTTACGTTTTGCCAGCGTGCCGTTTTTATTGCACAAACACGCCACGTACAGCCGCTGATCAGCTGTTGCGAACTTTCTTTTTGGGTACCGAGAGAGTTTATTATGGTGTTTTTTTTGTTTGTTTGTTTGTTTTGGGGAATACACTTTCGGTATCAGAGGAAAGAGTGGACAGTGCGGAGCGAAATGTAACGCCATTGCTTCACTTTGTGAAATTTAATCAACTGTCCCATTTAAAACAAGGCAAACTATATTAAATTTTAGGCACCTTACCTAAAACCAGTACTTTAAAATATATATATGTATATATTTTGGAGCTATTTAGTGCTTTAAGCTAGTGCTGGCAGCCACATTTTATGTATGCCAATCGCGAAAGCATATGAAGCGCAGGTAGACTAATGTTATTGGAAACCAGAATAAATAGTGAAATAATTTGAGAGTGAAAGCATAAGCTGTATATTGAGCTGGAAAAGCCTGCAAGTTTGTGAAACGATTGAAACGATTGTTTCTCCCAGCTAGCCTCCATTCAAAACCAACCCTCTCCTCGTTGGAAAAGTAAAAACGAGCATGAAAAATATCGAAATAAACATGGCTTCAATGTTGCCGAAAACCGGTACGCACTGTTGGAGGAAAGTGAAAAACAAACATTCATTCGAGTAAGCCATGCCTCACCGGGTGTTCGAAGACGATGTAATTATGACAGCGCCGCTGAGGTGAGTGAAGCGTCGATGGGTTGCTGAAAAAGATGGAGAAAATAATGGAAAGTTACCGGAGTTCGGAGGTTGAAATTAATTGATTAACCCCTTAGCCGGTGGCCAGCTGCAGTTGTGCAGTGCAAAGGCATGATATTTGCACTGGATGCGTTTTTAAACTGTCGTTTTTAAAGAGGAAAATGCTTACTTTTAAAGTGCATTATTGTAATTTCGATCCCGTTTGATAGTGGAAACCATCATGACGCTATACTTCGGTTGGTCGAAAGTCTCCTTAACCCTCCGCCCATCCTCTGTTCGGTACACTTTTTTTTTTGTTTATGGGTGAGAGTTGAAGATCCATACAAGCAGGTTGAATTAATTGGCGCCTTAAAGCGAACTCAGCAGCTTATCGTAAGCTCCATTAAAAGACGAGCACATTTGCGAAGCGAAAAAAAAAAGAAGCGAAACATAAAAGTCCAATCGCATTACGCTATCGGGCACTTAACGCTGGCATCGACCTGGCGGGTGGCGGTAGGAAAAGCGGACCGATTGCATTATTCATGCATCCGAATATGTTAGGCCTGGCTGGCTGGGAGGCTTGAAGAGAGAAAAAATCACCCCACTTTTTCTAACAAATAATGGTACACAAATTTGGCAAAATTTTTCTTATTATTGATTTCAATAAAATAAGTAGAAACCTAGTCTTTAAATACAGCCAAGCAGGACACGCAAAGACGCAGTGATAAACTAAATTCGAAAAGAATAAAACAATCACCGGGCTTCGTATTGCCAATGCCGAATGATAGTCCGAACCGGACGAAACATCCCATCAAACTCCCACACCACCCGTAATGGCATGTTAAATGTAGTTCGGAGCAGCGTTTTCCCCCATCCTTCCAAGGGACTTTTCACCCCGGGCGTCGCGATGAAGTGCCACTTTGTTTCGTGCCGATAATGGGAAATTTGCGTGCGCAAAATGTCGTTCGCCGTGCTCCCCCCCCTCCGCCCTCCCACCTCCCGTCCGGCACACGTCCGCAAATTATGCAAATAGCATTTCGGAGCAATTCGGTGTTTGTGTGGGTATTTTTTTTTGTAAGTTTGTTTTTTTTTCTCCCCCGCCCCTCGTGGGGTTGGTTTGTTTTGTTCGATTTCGTCCAGTGGAATGTCCATTTATAATCTCGCAGCCAGAAGGGTGTTCTTTTTTTACTCTTCTCTCTTGTTGCTGCTGCGCTCCTTACCACACGAACCGCCACGACAAGGACCTTCGTGGCCAAATGGGACTCCCGACCGGAGGTATGCAAGGACTAACGAACTTGGCCGCTGTTGGTGGGGGGTAATGCAATCCGATGATAAGTTTAACACCAGCAAAACACACATAAAAATGGTGAATTGCGCCTGCTAATGGTGGCTCGTTTGCGGTAGAACAAGCATTTAGCAACAAGCGAACCGATGCTGGCGCGAATCACCTTGAGCCACAGTTGTGTTTGTTTGAATGATTTTGCTAAATAAGCGCCGGCACCAGTCAGTGGCACAATGGTTGCTTCTGTGCCCGTGCACTTGCCCAACACTTAACGGCTTGTTCGCGGAGTTCGCGGAGCTGTTGAGCTTGCAAACTTCGACTGCGAGCCAGGGAACACAGTTGGCCACACTCAAGCGTTCCATTGTTTCGATTGATTCGCTCGTCGATTGGTTCGATCAAATGGACCCATTCTGATCGCTTAAAATGCAGATGAATGGCACCATTTTTGTGGCGGGATTGTTGGGGATTTTATATGGAACAATCCAAACTTTCTTATGGAAAGAAGTGATCCTGGGAATTTACTTCTTACGTATTGTTCATTATCGATGAAGATTTGTTCCAATTTAAAAAAAACTCTTCATTTTAATATAAACAGTTTTATAGAAAGTGCTCGGTTTCTTTTTAACATTTCTAAGCCGTTTAAACGGTGTTTACTTACGTAATAATTAGTACAATGTGCTCTTCATTAAAGCATCTTGTTATTAATGCCAATAAAACTAATCTAATTCACTTAACGTGTAAAGCCGTGTTAAATCGCAAATAAATCCTTAATTTGAGATTTTCAACATAAATTTTAGGGGAAAATAAAAATGAAGAAGTTTTGTGTTACGACGTACGTCGTTTCCCCGACAATTTTTTTTCGCTTTAAATCGAATTTCAATACGATCGAGGAATCCATATGGAAAACAATCCATATGGAAAAGATTGAAGTGTTGTTAATGCACTTCTGTGAATGCCAAGCCATTAAGACTATCAAACACCTACAGTTTGATTTTGGTAAAGTGATTTAATTTAGACGACACTCCGAGCGAATTGATTCTTAAAGCAAAGAATTGAATAGAAAATAGTTGATAAAAAATGTCTATGACTAACAGTCTCACCATGCTAATCTTTCATTGGAGAGAAGGAAGGAAAAAAACCCCACCATAAAACACCCTGAACCTTCACGGGCGCTAGCTAGTGTGCGTGCAGGGAACGCGTTACGAAATTCGGCCCATCGCGCCGATCGCGGATCATTTGCGGATCGCGAAAAAATGCGTGTGCGAGAAGTGCAAGCGAGAGGCGTGCATGAGAGCCGGCCCCGAGTGAGATAAGGATGGTGGTATAACCGCCATCCCTCTCCCCCTTCCCCTTTTACGCACAGTAACGTCGACGGCAAGAGCGTACCATTAGCAAGCAGAAAATAACAACCTTTAGCGCGAGCCCCAATTTGGAGGCCATTTTTGCACGATCGTACGATGCGATGGCGGTGCGTGTTTCGCTTGCGCAAGTGCGTACGTAAACGTGTGTGTGTGTGTGTGTGCGTGCCTGTGGCAGTGGGGGTTACATTTCGCGCTTCTTTGTTCGCGCATTTTTTAATTCATTCTCGGCGTGCGTGCGGTTTCGGACTTCTGGTCGGCATCATCATCATCATCATCAACAACATGACCGACGATGATGATCGCGATCGCGTGAATTCAAGGACACTTTTTTCGCGCGATCTTCTACTACCATCCGAGGGAAGGGAGCGATGAAGAACAAAAAAAAACAGAACAACACTAGTGCGCGAAAAAAAGAAGATTGAAACCATCCGGAACGTTTCAGCGCTTTGTATGCGTGTACGCAACCGTTTGCGATTATGGAAATTAACCTGCTGCTGTGGGTTGGTATGGGAAGAGATGAGGAGGGGGGGGGGAAGGAAGGGGGTTGTTTAAAATTCGCGTCTTCTTCTTGTTTTCGCGAAGTCAAACCAATCCCGCCGTGCGTCGTTATTCAGCTTCAGCTCGGGGTTTTTATTTCGCCACCAAGGAACTGAAATTGGAGAATTTTTGCGTGCGCCCATGTGAACGGAAGCATGGCGAGAAAGGGTGTGTGCTGTCAGCAGGAAAGCGCACAAAGAAAAAGAATTCGGCGGACATGTTGATCAGCGATAGCGAGCGTTTTTAGCTTCCAAGCAGGCAGCAATTTGCTGTCGGGTTAAGAATTAATGTCTATTTGATTCTCTGTAATGTTTTTGATTAAAAAAGTTTTTTGACATTTTTATTATGGGATTCTAATTTCGTTTTGCTTGGAATCTCTCTAAAGATAGAGCATTTTCAATTTTCAAGATCAATGCGATATAGAATGCAAAAGCAAAAAAAGCAAAAGTTAGAATTTTGACAAGAGCTATAAACGGTCTAAAATTGAGAAAAAAATGAACATCAAAATGAGCTCGAGTTTCGGCTGAAGTTTTGGGCTACTTTGATTGGAAACATATTAAGGTGGGAAGAATTTTTTTTTTTAATTTAAAACATTAACACGACATTACAATAAATTCCGTTTAGCGTGTGAACAAAATTCAAATTTCACTAAATATTATTCAATCTTTCATTAGCTTTGATAGTAAAAAAAGGCATATTTTTGTCGCATTTTATGACGGACGCAAATTTTCAATTGAGATCGATAAAGGTACAGTAAAAAAAATTGAATGCCAGAAGTTGAAGTTGCATATTGGTTGGTGTGCAGAATTGGAAAGAATTTTCGCTGAAGGTGTAAAATAAAACGCCTAGAGAATCCAGCAAAAAAACTTCGTAATAATTCACCCATTCACCCACCCAGCCGTAAAGGTCCCGGGAGTAACATGAACCCCTAATACCACCCCTTGACTAAATCTGCACTTTTTCTCTCTCCCAAACTCTTCCCAGTACCAGCGCCTTTAAGTACCGAACGATTTACCACTCATTAGCACACCCGAGCAAACCTCGCCCCGGGAGCGGAACGGCGTAAATTCAATCAAGGGCCGCTGCATCGCGGCGCATCATGACCCTCATCACGAACCGCCCGAACCGTGAGCTGGCGCATTGATGCGGGTCGGCGTAGTTGGCTGCGGCGATATCAAATAATCAATCTATTCGCAGCGTGGAATTCGATCCGTGGATTCGATGGTTGATGGCAAAAAAAATAAATAAAATGCTAGAATGCACTTTTCTCCGCGGTCGCGCCCGATCCTGCAGGGGGTTCACCATCGGGCGAGTGGTGGGAAAATAATCGCCAAACCTTAACTCGCGTCTTCTAGTGGTTTTTTTTATTAATTCCCACCCAGTCTGCCTGGTGGGATGCTGGAGGAATGGAGATAAAAAAGAAAGCGCAAACCGGCGGACTGGCATACTGGTAATCGATCATCATTGCTTAGGCCGGATTAGTTTGTTTTTTAATTCTCATAACCCGC
>JXWZ01007276.1:0-22453 GCA_000956215.1 Anopheles farauti No. 4 | reverse complement strand
AAAAAAACAACAATCTTCGTAACGCAATCTAACAAACCGTTTCCTGCAATTAGACCGCTCGGTGTGTAACGAGGATATCCTGCTTACCGGGGTCCAAGTTGACCCACTTAGCGAGTGGAAAATCCATCCATGTTCTCCTGCTCACATACCGCGCGAAGTCGTTTGGAAACACTTTAGCGTCGTCGTCCCACATGATAGTAGCGAACGGAGAACTCCTTACCCTGCTGGGGATCTGCCACCTACCGGCGAACAACACCCCGGCGCTCTTTCCAGTTTTTATTTACCATGTAATGTCTTGGAAAATTGTAAAGACATTAGGGCTTGGTGCGCCACCCAAGCCCACCATCAACAACGCTACAAGTTGTGCCGTGAACTTTTTAATCCACTGCCGATAATAGTCGCTACCACTCCCGCAGCGCGGGTTGAAGTATCGATGTTCGTGCCGGGGGTTAACAATAAGCGCTTAACCTAACTGCCGCCGCCGGATCACCCCCCTCCAAAGCTCCGTTGTTCACTTGGAACGGCTTATTATCATTAACTGTCAGCATAACCTCACAGTGACCTCTCCGGTTCTCAGAAAACCGCCGCACTAAAAAGCGTTAGGAATGCGCTCGATGGAAGGGGGTTGGGTGACTACCATTCATTACACCCTCTCACAGGTAGCTAGCCCAACGGCGCACACCTGCCGTATTGAACGGTATTTGGAAACGAATATGAGACACGCACCACCTTGTCGCTCTACCGTGGCAACGGCCCACTGTATGTCAAATTTTCTACACACCAGTAGAAGCAATCATGGCCAATTGTTTTGAGGAGAGGTAGTTTTTTCCAACATTTTTCTGACATCGTTAAACTGTACTGCCTAGCGTAGTACTGGTGCACTGTTGCATAGTTGCGGCTTAACTACACACTAGACCTTTTTTTATCTGCCGGTTACGTGGGATTTTTGCCAGTCCGAAATTGACGTTTTTATGGGCAATTCTTAAACCGGTAGTGTCATACTCGTAGCGAATTCCCCTCACATTGAAATATTGTGTCAATTTTGTGGCACATTGTGTGCATCCGCCGTTCTCCAATCTTTTCCTGTTTTGTTTGTTTCCCAATGGAACGTTCTGCGGTCGTTGCAGTTGCTTAATGCGGTGTATCGCTATTTCGTTCGCCAATGCCGGGGCCAATGCGGAATTGCTTGTGCTCCAGCCTTGGGTAGAAGATAGGGCAACACTATAGTGGGATTACTGCAAGCAAATAGATGTTTGGAACTTTCATACAATGCTTGTCAGCTATTGCATTTAAATATTCTTAAAATACCTAATAGCAAAGCTATCTGGTTAGAAAACGAAGGTATCCCGAAGGCCACAATACCGAGGAATATGGTTCTTTACCTAATGAGGCACTCTGCAAATGTCTCAGCAATGTAGTGTAACGGCATGTTTGAAGATTGTTTGTTTACATCGTGAAATGTAAACACCACTATCAAATTTTATGCTGTATCGCCCCCTCTTTACCCCACCATAAACTGCTTCCTTTCTTTGAAGTCTAAGTATAGCTTTCCTTGGAATAAAATTCGTATGAAAAATAAGTCCCAAATTTGCCCAAAAACTTGTATCGCTCCGAACAAGAGTCGCCCTATCCCCCCACTACTAGCCCCCGTGTCCTTTTGACACCTGCTACAGTGACATTAGCCGGGTGACGTCAGTTCGCTGGGGACGCACTGTCAATTTGTCAATTTTCAATGCCCTATTAAGGATTTCTCTTTAATTAAACCAATTAAACAAACTGCCTCGTGTGTCTGCGCGCCACCCCGAGGCGAGGAAATAAAATATCGTTTGCTGCTCGGTGTTGCTGCCAACTGTTGTCCGTTGGTTTTATGGGTGATCTTTGACCTCTCGGCGCCGTCCGAACTTCGATGGGTGCAGAGCGGCGTGTGTATCAATGGATGGATGTGTTTTTGATTGGGTGAAATAATGAAAGTGATTCTGCATTTCTTCCACACTCCGGCAGTGCGACTAGTGATAAGTGAAGGACAACCATAATAAAAGCTGGTGGACAAGTGATTTAATTGCCGTAACGACGTTGGTCCACCGATCGGAGTCGTTTGGATTTAGAAATTGTGTCACAAAGTGCCACCGAACATCGACAGTTAGGATGCAGTAAGGTCAACTGAACGGGGTATGAAACTGACCGCGTTCCTTGGCGGAAGAAACGATACATGTGACCTTCACTATCATCGCAGAATCTAGGAGAAAACCATCGGTGGTGGTGGTGGTTGTTACGATGGTAGACAGCTGCACGCCGTTTACGGTACTGCGGTTATAGTGATCGTACTGCCTGCGGCGCCAGCATGCCCATTTCGCACGGCACTACGGATTCGGTAGAGCTGGAGATTCTGGAGATCCGGCCGGACTCCAGCGACGATGACGACGTCGGCCATCGGAATGCTCGTGGACGACGGGTTCCTGCGGCCACGGTTGTACGCCGGCAGCAGCCACAGCCTCAATCACACCGCGATGAGATGATTCTGGCCGGTAGCAGCTCGGCGAGAGGTGGTTTGGAAGCTTCGGGTGAAGATCAAGGCATGATGATGTCCCGGACAGGGTCACCACCGAAGCGGAAACGATTTCGTCGGCACCATCGTACCAGCACGCGACGCAAATCGAACTCACAGAGCTGCGGAAGCCTTTACAACCTGGCCACCACTCGACCACTTCACCCGCAGCGATCGGAACCGAACGTGAACTTCTTCTCCAGCCCCGGTGAGCACGGATACGAGGGCACGATCGATGTCAACTTTCACGTGCAGGATAGCTCCAACACGTTGGACGATGCACCGGTGCTGGAGAGTTGCGAAAGTCTTGGTGCAGGTCGTCGAAAATCTCGCAGCGGTGCCGGGATCCGTTGTGGATCGGCCGGCACCGGCCGATTGCTTGGGCCTGAGACCGCTGGTGGTGGTGATGGGTGTTGCGCCGACGACGGTTACGGTGGTGATGCCGGCAGCTTCGACAGTGGTGTCGATCCACTCGACGATGGCGATCGAGGGGAAGATGATGGTGTCGGGGCCGGGTGTCTGGGTGGTGGCCATCAGCACAGAGCACAGCACGGTCTACGTGCCTCGATAGCGTCGGTGTTGGGCCGGTTAGGCATGTGGAACACCAACAAACCAGCGGGCAAACCACCGGTTCCGGTCATGATCCATCGAAGCGATACCAAGTCATCCTTCGATCGTGGACAATCTTACATATCGAACGGAGCCAGCCGACTGCGGTCGATTTTTGGGGGTAAAACTAACACTCGCACAAGCTTGTTTTCTGTCCGCTCATTTCCCTTCGTGTTGCTTTCTTCACTGTACACCATCTGCCGTCACCATACTGTTGCACCCTGCTTGATCGATCGCTCATTTCGCTAAACTGCTTGCATTTGAATCGTCTATTAACTCTGGCGGCAGCCACCTCATGTTCTCATCGCATTCCTCATGGTACGCACCCATTGTAACCACATTAATTTAATTTCATCGTTATCATCCACCACGAAGAATTCACTAATTCGTTTCGTTAGGTAACTTTTTACCGTCTTTTGTGAATTATCTCTTGAATGAGAGTCTTTGTTTTTTCTTTCCCCATTAGAAAATGAACGACGGATACGAGCCAACGATAGGGAATACAACACACAATTCAAATACGCTGTAAGTATTATAGATAGCACCCTCTAGCTCCAAACGTAATCATAACACCCCTGCTGCATTCCATCGTTTCAGAATAATTACATCAAAACGTCCAAATATTCGATATTAACATTTCTGCCTTTGAACCTGCTGGAGCAGTTCCAACGTCTTGCCAACTTTTACTTTCTGTGTCTACTGATACTCCAGCTGATACCAGCGATTTCATCGCTGACGCCGGTCACCACCGCTATCCCACTGATCGGTGTGCTCATGCTCACTGCCATCAAGGATGCCTACGATGATTTGGTATGTGTAGCACTTACCTCAGCCTATACCTTCGCAAAAGGAACCGCAACGAATAACACGCATTTCTTGCCCTTGCAGCAAAGACACATGTCCGATTCGCAAGTTAACAACCGCCGCTCGAAAGCGCTGCGCCACGGAAAACTGGTGGACGAACGGTGGTCCGGCGTACAGGTTGGAGATATTATTCGCATGGACAACGATCAGTTTGTCGCGGCGGACATTTTGCTGCTCTCGTCCAGCGAACCGAACGGTCTCTGCTTCATCGAAACGGCTGAGCTGGACGGCGAGACGAATCTCAAATGCAAACAGTGCCTACCGGAGACGGCCGTCATGGGCCAGCAGGAAGATCTGCTGTGGAAGTTCAACGGTGAGATCGTGTGCGAACCGCCGAACAATCTGCTGAACAAGTTCGAGGGTACGCTCACGTGGAAGAATCAGCGCTACCCGCTCGACAATGACAAGATACTGCTGCGCGGCTGCATCATTCGCAACACGCAGTGGTGCTACGGGGTCGTCATATTCGCCGGCAAGGACACGAAGCTGATGCAGAACTCGGGCAAGACCAAATTCAAACGGACGACCATCGATAGGCTATTAAATTTTATAATCATAGGAGTAAGTATCATCGGGCACCGTGCGTAATATGGTTGCATCACCAACTCACCGTCACCATCTGCGTGTGTCAACCACGCGGATGGTCCAATTTTTGCAACTGACGGTTGATTGAAATTGCATCGTACGCTGAAAGATAAATAATCTTAGATACTTATGGTCTCGTGTCTCGTTTGCTCGGACTCCGTTTCTTACCCCCACACGGCCTGGTCTGTCTGGGTGACGGTAATCGATTGGTATGCCGCGAACCATGTTGTGGGCGTAAGAGTAATCAGCGCAGGCGAGTGTGATTTGTCCGCGTTGCCAGCGTGTGATCAATGAAGTTGATTTATGCCCGACCATTGAAGTGTTCCCTCCATCAGATGGCGGCGCATAGCGGTTTATGATAATTAGATACAAGTGGGGAATTTTCTGTCCCGGAAGCTACCGCAAAAGCCGGTCAAAATTTTTGCAGTAATTATCGACATCGTATCAATTAATGTACCGCAAACTGATACTTGATCGAGCTGTAGATGTAGTCTTTGAGTGTACTAGACTGAATTCTAGTCTTTGTTAGAATACATTTTTATAAAGTGCCTATAGACGTTAATGATGCCGATAGTTGATTATGCAAATGAGAAGCCGTTTCGTGTATAACATTGAGTTTCATTTTTTTATCCACAGATAGTTTTCTTTCTCTTGTCGATATGCGGTTTCTGCACGATTGCGTCCGCAATATGGGAGGCGTTAGTAGGATATAAATTTCAAGTAAGTATGGCCGTTGCAGAAGCATAGCACCATCGTACTCATCACATAACTTTTTTTCTCAGATTTATCTGCCATGGGAAAGGATAATCCCGAAGGATTATCTGCAAGGTGCAATCAGTATCGGGTGTCTAGTCTTTTTTTCCTACGCAATCGTACTGAACACAGTGGTGCCAATTTCTTTATACGTGTCGGTAGAGGTAGGATCATTGGCCCTCTTTTTTTTATTGACCAACGGATTTTAACATTTGCTATGCTCGGGCTCTCTTTCTCTCTCCATCTATGCCACACACTCGCAGGTGATCCGTTTTGCGCAATCCTTCCTCATCAACTGGGACGAAAAGATGTACTACGAGAAAACGAAAACTCACGCCAAAGCGCGGACGACCACGTTGAACGAGGAGCTGGGTCAGATACAGTACATCTTTTCAGACAAAACGGGCACCCTGACGCAGAACATTATGACGTTCAACAAGTGCAGCATTGCCGGCCGTGCCTACGGCGATGTGGTTGACGTGCGTACAGGCGAAACAGTCGAACTGTCAGAGGTAAGAAAAACGCACTCAGATGTCTCCCTTATCTTTCAGTGCTCCTTAAAGTAGACGGCTGTGGCTTGTAGTAGTATATTCAAACTTCTTAATCCAAACCCTAATCCGCAATCTCCGTTTCACTTTCAATGCTGGAGAGGTGTGTGTTCTGACCACCAGCCAATGCGTACGTGAAATGTTACGATAAAAGACAAATATAATATGATCACATAGAAAAAAAAATATTCTAAAAAAACAAAAAACCATTCATCGCATAGAGCCTCGCAAAAGATTGTTTTTCAAAATGAAACTTTCAATGCGGAAATACAAATCATGTGTAAAAACACGTCGCTCAAGCTGTAATTAATTGCTATGCAGCAGAAACTGGCAGCATTGCGAAAAGCGCTTCAACGTTTCTGATCTCACAGTACCTTATTACTTATCATTACCGGAAGCGTAACACTGGGTTTTATCGTTTCATTACTACATTCTAAATTTCTATCTTGCAATGTTTGTGTAATAGTCCGATTTTGTCTTCATAGTTGTTCGAAGTTTTGATTCATTTACTGATCAAAGTAAACAGTTTTACCTGTCTTTAGATATGAGTGTGTATGCGTCAAATGTACGAAATGTTTTCAACTCTTTCTTGTCTTCTTTCTTTCTATCCCTATTCCCTCTTTCCTATCGTGGTATGTGTATTCGTCTCACATTCTCTTCGTCAATTATCTTAATATTGTTTGGATTATTCTAATCTATCGATTTCCGTTAACCACCAATTTAAACTTCTTTGTTTATCATGTGTGTTGTATTGATTTAAATTGCTTTTATTTGTCTCATTTGATTTTTGTTTTGTTCTATTTTTTTCTCTCTCCATTTGTCCTTACATTACTCTCTCTTATACTACCCATTATGCTTGTAGCCAACATTCAACAGTAACACATCGCTTTTGTTAAACGCTGAAGAGCCGCCAGGTCGCAGCACACCACAGCCCACCACCGAACCACCGGTTCAGACTAATAGTCCCTCAAACAAAAAGCATCCACCTTCACTACATGTTAGATTCAGTCAGCACAGTAATAGCCAACAAACGCAGACGTCCATATCCACTAAGCAAGCCACTACACCACAAATCCATATCCCAGCGCAGTCGGCTACCGAAGTACCACCAAGTGGGAACAATACGCAAGAAGGACTGCATGTATGCATGGTTTCAGTTTATTTTGTTCACCCTCTCCCGCAGTACAGTACAAATCTCATGCACGTAGCTTTGGTGCGCTTTTATGATTCAGTAATGAGCTTTTAGAAACAATTTGCTTCAGTAAGAGAATATTTTTTGGCAGGCACTTTGTGTTGTAGACAGTCTGATTTAAATATTGGCTCTAAAATACTCTTGATCGGTGCAGCAAAAGCTTTGCGCGTACAGCATTTTAATACATCCGCATCAGTTTCACATTTCAGTGATGTATTTATCGAATTCGTTGAGCATCACTATCGATGGTTTGTAACAAATACATTTGTTTGACTTTACTTTTCACCTTAGGTTTCTTCATATAGTGTGGTGAGTCTCTATGGCATTATTTGCTTCATTATTATGTTTATTCAACTTTATAAATATTCAACAACACGTTACGGATCACGACGCGAGTTACATTTCTATTCATTTAGTGTAAAATACTCTTATGACTGGACCAATCAAGAGTATGCTAGAAGTATACCAATATTATTTGCATGTTTTATACCATTGGAAGTAATTTGCAACTCAAAAGACTAAATTATTGGAATAATATAAATTCGAATGAAACATATTTTACATAATTTGCTCATTGTGCGACTCAATTCAAATTATGTTAGTACAGCGTCTCATGTGCAACAGCTGCTGCTCGTCCAACTATGCTTATACAAATATTCTTTCCCCTTTCGGAACCTTTCGATTCTTCCGCATCTCATACAACCGCGACCCTTTCCACACCGAAAACATAACATCATTTCGTATCATTCGGATCAAACTAAACGTGATCGGCACCAGGTAATGGAGTCAGTTGACTTCTCCTTCAACCCCAACTACGAGACCGAGTTCCGGTGGTACGACCAAGGACTGCTGGATGCCGTGCAGGCCGACGAGGAGCACACGCATAACTTTTTTCGTTTGCTATCCCTTTGCCACACCGTTATGGCGGAAGAGAAGAATGGCAAGTAAGTATCCGTTGCTTGTGTGGTGTTTTGGGACGAAATATGGCCGTACTAATTCGTACTCGTCATACTGCAGATTAGATTATCAAGCACAAAGTCCTGACGAGGCAGCGCTCGTGTCGGCGGCGCGTAATTTTGGATTTGTTTTTAAATCACGAGCACCGAACAGTATAACAATAGAGGTCATGGGACGTACAGAGGTGAGTTGCGTAAGTTGTAGTACATTCCAGATATGTTAATCTATTTTTTTTTTACCTTTGTCTGCTTACTACTTTCACAGGAATACGAATTGTTAAGTATATTAGATTTTAATAATGTTAGGAAACGAATGTCGGTGGTATTACGTCGCAACAACACCATCATCCTGTACTGTAAGGGCGCCGATAGTGTGATATATGATAGGCTAGGACCAAATCAGCACGATTTGAAAGCTCGAACGCAAGAGCATTTGAATGTGAGCAACCATGTCACTATTCGACAACCGCTTGAGTTTTGTTGTGCAAATAATAAACGTTTTTATTTAATTGTTCTAGAAATTCGCCGGTGAAGGACTGCGTACGCTGGTGCTTGCCGAACGACGGCTCACGAAGGAGTTTTACGACTCCTGGCTGGTGCGACAGAGAGAAGCTGCCTTATCTTTAGACGGTAGAGAGGATAAGTTAGGTGCAATTTACGAGGAGATCGAATGTGATATGCAGCTGGTCGGTGTGACGGCTATAGAAGATAAGCTACAAGACGGCGTCCCTCAGACGATCGCGAGGCTACAGCTGGCCGGTATTAAGGTTTGGGTGCTTACTGGCGACAAGCAAGGTGATTACCCACTGTGCACTACTCTGTCGCTTCTAACGTTCACGCAGGATCTAACATTTCTGTCTGTGTGATACTTACAGAAACTGCAATAAACATCGGATATTCCTGTCAGCTGCTAACAGACGACATGGTGGATGTCTTTGTGATCGACGGTATCACAAAGAGCGAAGTGGAGCAGCAGTTGCGCAAGTACATGGACTCGCTAAGGATCGTTAACACCTACCATCCAGCCAGTGAGTGTTCGTCCGTTGTTCCCACAGGTTCCACAGGGATAGTTATCCACAAACATGTTGTTCTCCGTTGCAGATGTTCAAAAAGCCAGCACGATGCACTCGCAAACGGTCGCCAACAGTAGCGAGACGAGTGCCGTGACGGCGAACGGTGCACAGCACAGCAGCAGTTCCGGACCGATGGTCGATATCCAGAACACTTCGCCGCCGTCCGTTTCGGTGGTGACCTTTAGGTGGGATAATAGGCATAAATATACAAGTATAGGAGGAAGCGAGGAGGCACCGGACAGGTACACAACAACCCCCGACACGTTCACGCGGACCCGATCATGCGGAGATCGGTGCAGAAATGAATCTACCATGAATCAAAAGCAAACAAAAAAATCTAAGTTTCCACCCATAAACACTTCCTACTCACCGTTCTCTTCTTACTGTCCAACTGTCGCGTTTAATAGACTCGCGTGTGATGAGTCTGCGCTATATATTCGGTTTTTCTGTTTTTGGGTGTTTTACTATATTTTATTTTTGTTTGTTTTATTAATGTTTGTTGTATACATCTTCGTTATTTAACTAGACTTTTTTGTTTGTATAAGCTCGTGATGGTAATCGCTCGAGATGAGGGTTATATATTGTGTTGGATTTACTTTCCTTTCAATTCTTTTTCCTTTTAATTCTCACACGCACACAGACACACTTTTTCCAAATGGTGTACGAGTATTTGTTTTATTGTTATTGTTTAATTGTTTGCTAAATTATGTAAGTTGTACAAATGAGATGAAGTTAACCAAGACGTGTGAACGAAAGCAGCACCGGTGTCCGACGCTGTGTCACCGGACCGTCCGGTATTACACTACTGACGTGATGCGTGCCCGCACACGGACCTTACACATACACACATACACAAAAACCGTCGTGCTAGCCAATACCTTCCTCATATGCCTGTACAGAAGAACAAAATAAGTAGTAATTTTAGTAACGTAAGCACACTTCTTCCTCCTTATGTCTAACATCCCTTCAAACTAACTCTTTCTCTCTATCTGTTACACTGATCCGTTCTTCCCTTACCACCACGTAGTGTGTAATGTGTATAGAAAATGTTTTGTTTCCCACGTTAGATGTACATTTCTGTTACTGACCTCCTTTGTAGTGCAGAAATGAGTATCTCCGTACTCCGTTTCGTGTATGTTGCCATTGGATCACCTCCTGTCATTTTGTTACGTTCGTGTTGTCTAAATTAGTTGTTTTAATGTTTATGTTTATCCTCCGTTCCGTATACTTTTGTTATAATCCCTGTTCCACTCTTTCCCATCTCCCATATCACGTCACCTATCACCATTTTATACGAGTTTGTAGTGTCTGTATGATAACATAAGCTTCTTTCCGGCGTGATTCGCAGTGTAAATTGTAGTAACTACTCCGATGGATTTGAAAAGGGCGAACCGACGCTTACCGACATCGACGAAAACACGGGTGTCGCGTTAGTCATCAATGGACACTCGCTCGTACACTGTCTGACGTCGGAGATGGAGAGTAAGTTTCTGGAGATTGCGTCCCACTGCAAAGCGGTCATATGCTGCCGCGTGACGCCACTGCAGAAAGCGATGGTCGTGGAATTGATCAAGCGTGCGAAGAACGCGGTCACCCTAGCGATCGGTGACGGTGCAAACGATGTGTCCATGATAAAAGGTTCGAACTCTAGTCCATCAACACTTTTCCAAGCGCGCCTAACAAACCTGCTTTACTTACAGCGGCACACATCGGCGTCGGCATCTCAGGTCAGGAGGGCATGCAGGCCGTCCTCGCCAGCGACTACTCGATCGCACAGTTCAAATTTCTCGAAAGACTGCTGCTGGTACACGGGCGCTGGTCCTACTACCGCATGTGTAAATTTTTGCGCTACTTTTTCTACAAAAACTTTGCATTCACATTGTGCCATTTTTGGTATGCATTTTTTTGCGGCTTCAGTGCTCAAGTAAGTTGTTACCGGCGGATGGTGTGAATTGTTGAGTGATTCAACGAATGCATTGTTTTTTTTTCCTTTTTCCATTCACACAGACCGTTTTCGATCCGATGTTTATATCAGTGTACAATCTATTCTACACATCGCTACCGGTGTTGGCGTTGGGTATCTTCGAGCAGGACGTGTCGGATAAGAGCAGCGTAGACTATCCGAAACTCTACACGCCTGGCATTACGAACGCGCTATTCAACACGACGGAATTTATCCGCAGCGTACTGCACGGTATCTTCAGTTCGCTGATATTGTTTCTTATTCCATATGGTAGGTATCGTACGGGATATTAATGAAATACGATTGCTACAATTAAATATTGGATACAGAAGTTACTAATAGCTTAATTTTCCGCAGGTACATACAAAGATGGCATCTCGCCGGATGGTTATGTGCTTAATGATCACATGTTGCTTGGTTCGGTAGTAGCCACCATACTCATCCTGGACAATACGGCGCAGGTATTATGATGCCACGTAGAGTTCGAAAAATAGATCTAGATATTTATTATTTTGGATTGAACTTTCAGATCGCACTCGACACATCCTACTGGACCGTCTTCAATCACATCATGATCTGGGGCAGCTTGCTGTGGTATTTCATATTGGACTACTTCTACAACTACGTCATCCGTGGTCCATACGTCGGTTCGCTCACGCAAGCCATGAAGGAGGCAACGTTTTGGTTTACAACCGTTCTTACGGTAATTGTCCTGATGATACCGGTGCTCGCGTCCCGATTCTACTTCGTCGACGTATTTCCTAGTCTACCCGATAAGGTGAGTTTGCTGAAAGTGTGTTAGCCTACTATGACTGCATCTGACGGATGACGTCTCTCTCGTGTTATCATCAGATTCGTATGCAGCAGCGTTTGGCACTGTTGCGCTCGCGTCAAAGTAGCGACGTCTTACGTACGCCGTCCGCCCGTAAGGCTCGAAGATCGTTACGCTCCGGATACGCTTTTGCACATCAGGTAATTATCACTTCGTTAGGTAACTATTGAACGAAGGCATCTCAAACGTATGGTATTGTTCTTTCTCGCTTGCAGGAAGGATTCGGCAGGCTTATTACGTCGGGCAAGATTATGCGCAAGCTGCCACAGGACTTTGCCTTCCCGCTGGGGCTGGGCAGCAAGAAGCAAGCGTCGACCGAATCAAACAAAAACAATAATAATAACAGTAGCAACAATAATGCGAACAATGTTTCCAACACCACGGCGAATGGTACAGCAACCGTGACAAGAACCGGCACGAACTCGACCGCCAACAACACGCTTTCAACGGTAGGCACCGGGGGAGCGGTCGTAAATGGCAACCAACAGCTTGTTAACCTGCCGGGCAGCTCAAACAGTGACCACAGTCCGCGAGCACCGTGCCAGGATTTGGATACCATAAATCTGTAAAACGAAACCAAAAACACTCAAAACAAAGATTGACGAACCGTACCTAAGGTGAATTTCTCCCCATCCACAACGAATCTGGTTAAACCAATAATAATCTGCTTCAGAATGGCAATCGTTTCAATTCATCCTATTAGTTATTAGATCGTTCCTTTTCTTTAGCGCTCTGATACAACATATCTGTTGGTTTAACTTTTTTGATAATATATTTTACGATACATTTTAAATCAGCGAATTTGTGAATTGTAAATGTAGCTCCAGGCGACAAAGTATTTACCAAACATGTGATCATGATGATGTTCTTAAGGAAAAAAGAGTTCAAATCGAACCTTCGAAATTTTGCCAACGTTGATTTCCTTGGCTTTCTGATATGTAAACACTCTCAAACAAAAACATCGTTCCAATTCCAACAAATCTCAATAAGGGAAATCTCGTTTCAAAAAAGCTTAACTGACAAATAACAATAACGAATTGGGTGTGGAGGATGTAAGATAACTATTTAGCTCGTAGATAACTTGTACGGAAACAAAACAACAACAGATCAAACAAAGAATCGCCAAGCGATACGATGTCTCATACAACTTGAGTTTCACATACGTTTATCATCTCTGTTCGAATCTGCTCTATGAAGAAATGAAAAATTCATATTTAAGCGTCAGTCTGTCATCATCTAGCATTACAAACTAATTGTGATTGTCCTGTGAACGCATGTTTGATGCGGTAAAGTGAATTTTGAATATTGTCCAGGACACGTATATGTAAATAATGTTATATCTTGTGTAAAAACAATGTACAGCGTGTTATGATGAAGACGACGCGATGCAGATAAAATGTGATGCATATTGAGAACACAAATACAGAGAGAGAGAGAGAGCGAAAGCGAATAACAACACATTACCATACACATACAAACAGTTCGTTACTTCTAAACATTCTAATAAAAGAGCATAAAAAGCAACAGAACATGAAACAGAAACGAAAACGAGAACGAAAGTGTGTTAAAACTGCAGTGAAGCTTTTAGAAAGAAAGTATATATTTTGTACATAGAAATGGAAAACGCAAGACAGCCAGAGAAAGTAACCACAACAGGAACAGGATACACTAACACTAATTAGTACAGCAACAACAACAAAACTAATAGAAAACAAAAAAAAACACTCCTAACCGCAGCAAAACGAAACGCTATAATGTACTGCAAACTAGTGAGAAGCTTGCCACGCACGGCGAACGCTTCGAACGTACAGTGATTACCATGGGAACAGAATGTAGCATTAATAAATTAGACTTTCTTCTTGTTTGTTTCTTGTTCCCGGAGCTTATTTACTGAAAGATAAATAGGGAACGAGGGCAGATCTAGTTACCAATTATGTTTCTGCTTTTGTACAATTTCCGTAGAGTAGGACACTTTGTGTTATACCAATTAATGTTATTCTTGATTTCCAATTATTTAGTATTGGTCAAAACTCTGCTCTTCAGATTAGTTATTTGTAATAAAAGTATTATTTTTATTTTACTGTCTTCTGTCGCCATACTTGCGATGATTTCTCAATATTTAAGAGTAGTGACATGCGAAAAGAGCAGTATAATTTACGAATTATATTTAGGTACAACTTGAGGAATCGAATAGAGAACGTCAGCTATACAAACGACAGGAAATGTATGTTTGTGGGAAAATGAATTTCTAAAAGCATAAAAACACATAAACACATGAACAACCGAACACATTGTTGCTACATCATAAGCAAAAAAGCATACACAGTGAAACACAGAAACGCAAACCGTCGAATCAACGAGAGCAAGACATTGTACGTTTGGAAGGTGGAACAATAAAAGCAAACAGAAAACGTTATCGAAAACTATAACTACGTTTTTCTCATCTCGAAACCCGAACAACATTGTTTTCCAGTAGAATACCATCGTTTTTTTTTTATTGAAAACTGATCCTGTCCGTAAGCCGGGTGGAACCAAAATGTAAAAAATATAATGTAATACTCTAAAATATCGAGAGATGCTATTATAGATTCTTCGTTCGCTCTCTAGCGCTCTTACCGCGGTAAACACCCTAAGAAAACGTTTAGCAATGCCCAAACAAGTTCTATTGCGATTCTATTGCAGTTGAAGGCCATCCGGGACGACTTTTGCACATATTATGCGAGCGACATGTGACAGTTTATCATTGAAGCCGTATATTAATGTCTAAATCAAGCTACAAGTAAAGAGAGCTTTTGAGATTGGGCCATTTGTCGAGATATATTTGTTTTGTTTCGTTTCAGTAACTATCCTTTAAGTACCCGAGTTCGTTGTTCAATTCCACAACTCAAAATGCCACTTTGCCCTGGCGTCACAGTTAGCAACCAAATCACTAAATGGGTATGTATGATCTAAACGTATCTATAAACTACAATATTATGCGAATATTTCGTACACCAAAAAAGAAACGCAATGCGGAAGATGTTCATGTTGGGATTCTGCTCTGTTTGGTTTCCTGAAGCAGCTTTCTACTGCGCACTTATACATATATTTTCTCTCTCTCTTTCTCTCTCTCTCTCTGTGTTTCGATCGGTGATCATTTCGAAATGAAGGAAGGAGATTCCGATTGGGAGATATACCCCACAGATGTGAAGGTTGGGAACGTTCAGCATACCGGATAAAGCGGGAAGATGGCACACGACGGAATGTGGATGTCCGTCTCGTTTGCATGGGGGAACGGGAGAGGGGGACGATTTTTGTCTTGATATGAGTAATCTAGAACTCGTGGGAATGGTTGTGCTCGCTTACACGTGTAAACCGTAATGCTTTAATGCTAACAACACCGATCGTGGGAACGCATGCTTTTGGTACTGTTTTCATCGTCCCCGTACAATTGCGTACCCCTTCTTTTCCCCACGCTTTACTTCTGTGCCTGAAATTTCGCCTGCATCTGTGCAAGCTTCTCCTGCATCCGACGAATTTCTTCCTCCTTTTCGCGCAAGATGCGATCCTTTTCGGCATAAGCCTCACCCGGCACGGCACCGTTTTCCTCCTTTATCACCGAGTTGGTGTTTTTGCGTACCGACTTTGCCAGTCGCTCCGAGCGATAGTTTTCGTAATGCACCTCCTGGGTTACCTCCTGCAGGTCCTGCATGTGAGTACTGTGAAGAAAGCGAAAAACGGTGACGCATTAGTATTGGAGCGGAAGTAAAGAGAACGCAAAGCCTACATCAGCATAGTGCGCAGCTTGATGAAATCACAATGGTCCGGATTTTCCACCTCCACGACACCCCACGGATACGGACGACCGCGCACCTTCCGTCCCTTCACCTCCAGCAGTGTAGTCGAACCGCAAACTGCGAACGGAACCGCCTCCTTCAGCTGACGGACCTGCTCCTTGTAGTCCTCATCCTCGTCACTATCACAATCGGGCAGTGGATAGATTTTGATCCCATTATCCTCAATCTCCTGCAGGATACGGCACTTGAGGCGCTGGATTTCCTTCTTCGTCAGCACGTCCGCCTTCGCGATCACCGGTACAATGTTCACTTTGCAGTGCAGTTTCTTCATGAACTCGATATCGAGCGGTTTCAGACTGCAAGAAGGGTAACCAAATATGATCAAAAATCGCTATCGGATGCTTACAATCAAACGGATGCATACCCATGGCCAAACGGTGAGATAAAGTAGAAACAGCAGTGTATCCTATTGTCGACGATGTTACGCCGATTGAGGCCACTTTCGTCGCGCAGAAAGCGCTCGTACTGCTCGTCGATGTACTCGAGGATCGCACTGAAGCTATCGCTGTTGTCGATGGCATCACCGAACCCGGGCGTATCGACCACCGTCAGCCGCAACTTGACGCCCCGCTCCTCAATCTCCACCGTCGACGCGTCCAGCTTGACCGTCATGTTTTGCTTTTCTGCAGAAATGGGAAAAAAGGAAGAAAAAAAGCCGATACTATTAAGGAAGCGGCGCCAGTAGTTGGTAGTTGGTGGTGATTGTCCAACGCATTAGATTCAGAGCAGTAAGCAAGCAAGTAAGTGCCATCGTGCGGAATAAATGGCACGGCAGCAGTCGTCGCATTACTTAATAAGAGCTTCGTAACGCTCGGCTGGTAGGCAGTTTCGCTTTTTGCCACTCCAAGTGGGAGGCGAAGGTGGTGGTGAGTGGTGTATAGCAGCAACTCGGCGACGTCTTCATTTGCACAAACTAGCATATGTACTTTCACTGCCGCTTTTATTTTTTGTCGCTCACTATCATATCGCGTAATGGTCATATTCGTGGTCGGTCGGCAAATTCCATTCACTGTCAACAGCCACCGCCACGCGCAACAGGCTTGTAATTGATGGCCTCGTGTGGCTTCGACGGACGGACCCAAGGAGTAAATTAAGCGGTCAACGGGTTCACGATGCTAGAACGAAGCGATTACTGATCATTCCAGTGTAGTTTGATGAACACTAATGGGTTTATGTTATGTTTGGCTTTTGTACCGCGCGTTTATAACATCCGCACGATTGCGATTTCGCCTCTAATGCGTACTCCTTTTGGCACGTTTTGGGTGAGTTTTATGACGCGCGTTGAAAGCGAACGTGAAACATTGCGAAGTGTCGTCCATTAGGGCGTAGCTAGCGGTAACACTCACAAAGACACGTATTGCATGTAGCACGTATTAAGCTTACATTACAACCGACTAATGCACTTTAAATTTTAAGAGGAGCGGTACACAATTTGTTTGATTAGGAAAGTTTAGACACCAAGGAAAACTCTGTTCATTTCGTTTTTTTTTCGCTATATGCACCACTGTTCCTTCGCACTGAATCACTTACCAACAGCATTCGGTATCACACGCTCCGGGTAGAGATCGCTCAGGAACAGGCTGTTGACCAGGGTGGATTTACCGAGCCCTGACTCACCGACGACCATCAGCGTAAACTCGAACCCTTTCTTCACAGACTTCCGGTGCACCTGGTTCGGGAGGTTGGCAAACCCGACGTAGCCAGACGTTTCCACGTTGGAAAACTACAAAGAAGAGATAATTGAACGACATAAATATCGCGTTAGTTTTCGGGGTAACACACACACACACACACCACAGATTTGCAAAAAAGCCGTAAGTCACGCATCGTGTTTGAATTGCACGCTCGATACGCTAATTGATCCGACCAGGCGCAACGATCGTTGGATTATGTGACGAATTCGATTAATTGCAAATAACAGCGCGGAAAGCAGCGGTTTTCCCCTGAGGGGAAATTTAACCTAATTTCTGTTTACGGTTCCGTTCTCCTACCGGCCGCACACGACGCACTTAGTGTCTAACGGGTTTCGAGACCAATTCGGTTCTCGGTCGTGCTTCATTAGCATAGGCGTCCATGGCGTCGACGACGTGAAGCTATGGCCACCATCCATACAACACACTGTCCCGATCCCAGCCCTGCTCATTGCGTATGCAAAAGGCGCGTGTATGTACGCCGACGCGCACTCGGGCCCATCGGCCCACAAAAGCCACCGTGAAAGTTCGCGCACCTTCCTTATTCGGCCGGACCGGGTGTGTGTCACTGGTGGCGTCAAACACCATACCATATCGAGCCATTTTCACAGTGAAATGCGAGCGAAAACAGGTGGCCGACTAAGTGAAACACTTTTCCATGTTTCATGAGAGACAAATGAACAAAACGTCGTTACGCCGGCCGACCGGTGGCACCAAGCCACCCAGTGCTGGTGGTGAGTGATGAATTTTCTTGATTAAAATCTGCAATAAATTTTCACGCCCCGCACACGGGTGGAAAACCAGCGGCAAAAGCAACGGCAAATAATTGTTTGATTAGTTAACGCCCACCCACACCCGGGCAAATTGTCCGAGATTGGTTTACGTGATCGCGAGCCGAAGCTGAAGTTGGAGATTATGCTAGAGCGTTAATTTGCTCCACTGCGTGTTTGTTTGCGTGCCTGTGCTTTCGGTTTCGTTTCGGAGTTTCGGGTCGGGAAAAATGCGAAAATTTCGGCCAGAGGTGCGCTTCCATTCCTGCCCGCTGGCGATTCAGTAAAGCAGGAAATCGATCGATCGATCCACAAGCATACGGCTGGCACGTGCTTAAGATAGATGGCCGTATGTAAAACGATCGGTCGGATACATTCGGTTCGTGAGGTAACTAGATGAATGATTTCATTACCGCATAGTCCGCAGGAACACATTACACGCGCTCGATGAATGGAAAAGGCCAGTTTGGTTACACTTAATTGTAACTCCGGTGAAGCATTTGCACACCTGGGGCTGCCAAAAGCCATTGCCAGGAAAATATATATCACATTTCAAGCGAGGGACGAACACACACACCTTCGATGGAACATTTTGAACACGCAAAACACATATCCGACGATACACCGACAGCAGGTGGA
Source organism: Anopheles farauti No. 4 (assembly GCA_000956215.1). NCBI lineage: Eukaryota > Metazoa > Arthropoda > Insecta > Diptera > Culicidae > Anopheles > Anopheles farauti No. 4. The sequence continues at coordinate 3,597 of JXWZ01007276.1, read as the reverse complement.
ACCGCATGAGCACGACTAGACGGAAGTAAGTTCAGTTTTGTATGTTTTTCATAAGGATCAAATGTTTTATAAATATTCGCCCTCCAGCAACGACAGTAAACGTTAAATTCAACATTCTAAATTAAAGTTGAGTCTCAGATTAAAGTGAATGCTAAATGTAATAGTAATTAAATTACCAACGTACCACTCTCCTACGATTATAACCCCATTTGTGTAGGTTACGCAAATCGCCTATAATTACTTACTTATATGGTACATGAAAACAGCTTCATTTAAACTACACTCGACATTATATCCACTGGAGCTGACTGTACCTTACCATCATTTGTCGTGCGTTTGTTCCGAGCGTAATGAACGTACCATCATACCGGCACTTTGCATACATTGTGCTCCTCTGCGCCGTTCCTCTCTCGGTGATGGTGCCACAATGTGTAGCCCATGTGAATTGGAAGTCCCCGAAAGGTAACGTTTCGCATAAGTTGCGCATCACCAGTATGGCGTGCATCGATGCACCGTACAAGCTTTCGTATCTTAACTACTGTAAAATGGTCCAGTTGCCGAACGGTACGGTCGGCTTAAACACATCCGTACACATTCCGATAGTGCTCAACTACTTTGAGGTAACCGCGAAAGTATACTACAAATACACCACGTACCGGCCATTTATGATCGACTGGAGCGTCGAGCTGTGCCAGGCGTTCCGTATTGGAAAGTACAATCCCACCACAGCGATCGTGATGAAGGTCATGGAGGAAAGTGTTCCCGAGTTTTACTACCCCTGCCCACAAGGAGTAAGTTGCCGCGTAGTGAAAACGTTTACCCCTACTAAAAGCATGGGCAACTACTTGTCTCTTTAGAATCGCACGTACGCCACGTTTTGGATATTCGAAGCGAGCTACGTTCCGGCAACATTACCCTCCGGGGACTATCGATTGGACATCTTCTTCCGGGATGCAACGCACTCGAAGTTGTATTCAATTCGTACGCAATTCGTTATGCGCAGGCAAGGTCTCATCGGTTAGCGATTGTACAATCTACGAGGCCGTTAAATCAATCGAGAGCCCCGAGGAAGACCATTTATGATACATATTTCAAGGAGTTGGAAAGATTTGTCGCGTAATAAATAAATTGAAAAAAAAACTTGTCAAACTTGCTCGAAAATATAATCATATCACAGAACTCTTCTTCTGTATTTTTTTTTTTTTTACAGTTTTAGACATACCAAGCTGGCATCATATTTGCTACCGAAGCATTTCACACAGTGCGTAGGCAGGGTATGATCATTTGTGCCGAACAGGAGCACATAATACTACCGGCTGGTTGGGATTGGTTGAAAATAGCGAAAAGATCTGGATCTGACTTCGTGCTTAAATAAAGACTAACTAAACAGTGCGACTTTATGACCAAAACATACACTACAATTATAGCTAACTAAAAATCGGTTAATTTCTGTCATTATAATCGCACATTTTCTAATTCTGGTTGCATTACACTAGTAATACGAGTATGATAGCTGATAGTTCCAGTATAAATGCCGATGGTTTTGTCTTTATTTGCTATGACAGGTTTTTGATAAGTACACCGAGTGGAATATGAGCATCAACACATTGCTACAGTACAGTCGCATAGCTTTTTTTAGGTTCATGGTGTATGTATTTATCTCCGCACCGTTCTTGCAATGCGTTGCTCAGTACAACGGAAAAGCCGTATTAAACAGGACATCGCACACATTACGTATCACCAAAATGCAGTGCATCGAAAAACCTTACAAGTACACCTACCTGCACTATTGCCAAATGGAGCATTTTGAAAACGGTACCGTCGGTTTGAATTTATCCATCCATGCTCCGCAAGTGATCAACTACGGTGTGGTATCTGTGAAAGTGTTCTACAAGTACACCACCTACCGTCCCTTCATGATCGATTGGAGCATGGAGTATTGCCAGGCGCATCGGGTTAAAATATATAATCCCTCCACTGCGCTAGTGATGAAAATTGTTGAGGAATCCTTACCAGAGCTGTACTATCCCTGCCCGCATGGTGTAAGTTGGCCAGATATATGAAATAAAACATTGCAAACAATCCAACAAAGGACATTTGGATCTTATCCACAGAACCGAACGTACAACATCTTCTGGTTACTGGAACCGAAATACATTCCTCAAACATTGCCTTCGGGAGATTATCGATTGGACGTTCACATTCGCGATTCGATGAAAACGGTTTTGATAGCTGGCCAATTGTTTGGAGCCGTCCGTAAACAGGGTCTCGTCGGATGATCGACTAATAAATAGTCAGATTCGTGCTATATATGTCAATATGTCAGTTTCCAATAAGTGTCCAATGTTGCAGATTATTCAAAAGTATCTAGTTGAACGTTACACTCATTCGTACCTTCATTCAATCAACCACACAACTTTGAAGCGTTAAAATAAAACGGTTATTATAAAAAAAAACCACCCATCATTGAAAAACAATATGCATTACTCTGAAGCTAAAATCTCTACTAAATGCTCTATACACAGAGTTATCTAATTGCAATATTCGACATAATTCATAGTAACGTTCATTCGATTCATTTTGCTCTCGAAAAACTTTCTCCACTTTTTTAAAGGCTTTCATAAAAAAAAACACAACAAATCATCTTTCGGACAATGAAAAATAAATCCAATAAATCAACCAATTACTAAACGACAAAGCTTATTCGCATAATGCCATTGTTGCACAATTAGTACGATAGCTGACGGTTTTTGTTATAAACGGCGATGATTATTTTATTCTTTACGACAGAGTACAAACGATGCTGTTTAAATTATAAATATCTTCCGATTACAACAGTCGCATCTATCATGCAACTAAATGAAAAGGTAAAGATTAAATTCTAACGATCGTTCGCAAAGGTACCATATTCCACTCGAAGTTCGAGATATTTCGCATTAACGTTTATTGGTTTCATTTTGTTAACATATATAGCATTAAATTGTCTAACATGTATGATATTTGATTTGAACCCGTATTCGGTTCATTTGATTGCCAATAAATGGTACGAATGAGCTGCTTCCGGAGGATTCGAGAGGTTTTTAAAGTTGATAAGCTAAAAAAAAACAATAAATAACCATTCCTCATAAATAAAAACCATACAATCTATTCATCAACAGATGATTGTTGCACAATTTGTACGATAGCTGTCAGTTTTCATTATAGGAAACGTTTTTTTTTTTGGAAAGTGCCCAACCGTAGGTGTTTAAATTAAACATACCATTGGATTACAAGCTCAGTCCAAACCGTGTGACACTTAAGCATGAACTCATTGGCACACAGCCGTATCACATTTTTTTGCCTGATAGTGCAGTATGGGTTTCTGTTCACGATACTGTTACAATCGGTTGCTCCCTTGAAAAGTAAAGCCGGAAAAAATCATATCTCATATGCTTTACGTATCACCAAAATTCAGTGCATCGAAACACCGTACAAAGACACCTACCTGCACTATTGCCACATGCAGCACTTTGACAACAATACCGTCGGTTTGAATTTTTCCATTCATGCTCCGCAAGTTATCAACTACGGTGTGATAACTGCGAAAGTGTTCTACCC
>JXWZ01007273.1:0-11346 GCA_000956215.1 Anopheles farauti No. 4 | reverse complement strand
AGTGGGGTGCTTGAAATCAAATAAATGACCAAATTTCTGGTCCCGACATATCCCGGGCGCAACCCTTTCGGGGAGGATGGATAAAAGAAACGGAGCAAACCGTTTAACCACCTTGGCCGGTGGAGAGCAGTGTATAAAAAAAACAAAGAAAAACAACGAAATTGAAAGAAACCTCGCGGCGAGTACGTTTGGCCGTTGATGATGATGAGATGTTAACGACACCCAGCACTAATCGGTTAATGCGATAAGTACAGCGCCTGCCGTCCTGCTGTGGCGAACCCCACAGCCATCCTTTTCCTCGTGCGGGAATTAGTTTCGTATCGCCCGTCGGAGTGGGGCGGCGCTGGAAATTTGGGTCGAATTTTTCTATTTTCTTGTTCCCTTCTGGTCCGGCGGGCGGGCAAAGAGCGCACACCAGGAAACAGATACAGGTCATTTACAAGGGCCATTAGATGGGGATGTTCTCGATTGAAAAAAGAGACTTACCTCGGTGCATTCGCAAAGGCAAAGGGGGAGACCGAGGGCTGGTTGGTAGGGACGAGAAATAAAACAAAAGTACGCGCCCAAGATGATGGAAACGCAGAGCGTGATCATGATTTCCTTCGGGCAGGGGAATCGTCATCTACGTCGTCGTGCTAAGACAGTTCAAAACGACCGATAATGAGCGGTTTGCTGCCGGACGCAACTATTTGTCGGAGAAGTTATGAGGTCGTTGTGGTGTCGGGCATGTACAAAACGAAAAAAAAAATCGATGAAGGCAATGTGTTTTGGGGGATGATAAATGCTCTCTTCGGTGCGGAGCGCTTACGAGCGTTGGCCGGGGTTCGCCGAAAGGTCAGGGGTAGTTTTGTAAAAACCGCATCATTTGGGTTGTTTGAAGGAGCGTTTTTCAATCAGCGCTTTTCTGGTGCGAGGAAACGGTGTTTGACCTTTTGTCGTTTTGTTTCTGCTCGCAGTCAGGCTTTAACGGCGACCAAAGGCGACGGTATGAAAGAATTCGAAATTGTTCTTGAAAGTTTTTGCAACAGAGAAATTCGAGCCTTTGTTTGCTGAAGAACAGATTAACTGCAGACTTGACGTGCGTTTTTTGGGATTTAATTTGTCTTTAAGAACATTGCCTTAATTTTTCCGTAAAAAATGTCCTTTCGATCATGTGTTCGAAAATCGATCAATATCGATTTCATGCTTTTAATAATGTTCTTAATGTATGTTAAGCTTAATAAAACACATGATTTATCGATCATCAGTCGACAAGTCAAACTTAAGATAATCAGTTTAACCATACATAGTTGTAACCTGCGAATTTGGACATTGGAATCATGTCACAATGCTATGTTTCAGCAGTCATTTTTTATTTATAATTATCTCTTCTGCATCTTGAATGCGTACGTCCAAGATTAGTTTTTTTCCACTCATATTAGACATAGTCGATTTATCTTTAGACAACAATTTAACGGTTCACCTCGGAGTGGATATCCGATATATCTTGGACTCCGGTGGTCATTTATAGCAGCAGCCTGTCAAACATAGCATTCGTGCGCATACGACTGGATGAGTATCTATGCGACCTCCTTCACCCACTGCAAGATGGATTTATTTCGTCACTCTATGCGAGCGGCCGTACTGCTGTGTGTCCCTCCCACAAAGAAGGTGTCAGTTTCACTCGTCGCACCCTGAACTCGATTCGAAAATTCACTTCAAATATGGATATCCTCTTATCGCGCGACACCAATCGAGGTTGTGCGTCGCCCCGGCTCCAAATCGTGTGTCCACTTTGGGTGACACTGCACCACGCTGCGACACGGTTTGGTCAGTTCCATTCCTAGCGTCCATGGCTTATTTGTGGTTTGCGGAGAAGAAAAAGGGGAAAAAAGAAAAGTTCCAATCATGCAACCATACCGCCGCTTGACACGCTGTTTAGTTAGGATTGGTTTGAATTTTTATCCGCCCGGGTGGGTCCGTCGCCAAGCCGGGGGGATTATTTTTTTTTTAGCAAGCGTTACACTTGCGGTTTTGAAAAATTATGGAACGCGCCGTATTGCGGCAGGCGGAGCGTATTAGAAAATGTCGCTCTGCCGGAATCTGTGCGGTTCTCAGCCGAACTGTTCCATATGCATCAGCGCGCACGGGTCTTCATGTTTGCGCAAATTTCATTAACATAACGATATTGGTGCGGCAACGCCGGGGTGTTGAATGCCGTCACTTCGTTCAGTTGACCTGCCCCTTAGCACCCTTTGCCGCTTCTCCACCGCCCCCCGGTCGGTGCGTGATCGATCAACATTCTTCACACATGCTCGTCCGGTCTAAGGGGGGACGGGGACGATCCGTCCGACAATCGCGTGCCAATCCGATGATGAAGGACACACATTGACTGCGAGGGACAAGGGACCTGGCGCTGACAGGGGACACCGGGAGATTGAATTGAATAGAGATTGAAGTTTGCATAGGAAGGGGCTGAGGGGGGATGGAAGAAATTTTTTTAAGTGAACGATTGACCGGGGTCTCAAGATGGCTCTGGGAGGAGGTAACAAAGCAAAAAAAACCGACCTTTCGGCTCCGCGCGCCGTGCAAACAAACGGGAGGCGGTACACTCATGTGTCTATCTATATGCAAATAATCTCCTGCTGCCCCGCCTGGTCCTCCTTGTCCCTAAAGTGTGTGCCACTTCTTGGAGTGGACCCGGTGCCGCACCGCTGCTATGGAGATCTCGTTGTTTCACTTTTTTTTTTCGTCTTTGGTTTACTTGGCCTCCTGCATCTCATTATCTGGCAGGAGAGCCTATTTAAACGAGATTGAGTATCGATTTTTTTGCCCTTTTTGCTTCGTACCTCGCACTGCGCGCCTGCCTTACGTGAGAGACGGCATTATTTTCGTCTGGTCATGAGCCTGTCACTCACCCGCGCGAGTTTGCGTCTCACGGCGAGTAGGCGTTGCTGTGTTGTGTCTTGCAAGATAAAAGTGTTTTTTTTTGTTTTTTGCTTCGGTCTCACCTGGGAACTGCAAAATTGGAGTACGCCGGCGTGTTTCCAAGATAGGCGAAGTTAATTCTACGCTCCGAAGTTTCGTGGATCCGGTTAGGTCCAGAGTGGCCCCGCAGAGGGCGTGGCAAATTGAAACGCATTTGCAAACCGCTCGGTCGCGGTGTTTGTGAAGAAAAGCCGCTTTTTTTTAGTGTAAATAGCGTTTTACTGCGGATTTAGACCAGTTCGTTTGATTTGTGCATCGTCACAGCCGGTGGGGAAGGGTGGAAGGGTACGCAGACGGGAAGCTTCGGTCCAGTTATTTACCCAACATCCCAAAAGAAACTTTACCCGCTAGTTCGCTTGATGGTCGGACGCACGTATGTGAAGCTAACGTAACTCCCAAGAGGCCTCTCCAAACATTAGACTTATTTCGAGTTTACATTTGGTGCGTGCACCATCTTGCGCTCGCTGTTCCGATGGAAGCTTGATTCTGGTATTCGTTTTCCCGGCACACTGCTGTCCGGTGCTGCTGATGATGGCGATATTGAGTGAATATTAATTGGCCTCTTTCACCGATACGCTTCTCCGGCTTGCGCTCCGAAGCGTTCAGCTAATTCATTCAAATCCACCAGAACACAGATGGAGGGCAAAAAAATAAAAACAAAAACAAAAACCTGAGAGTAGAATTTGTAGCCACTTTCGCTTACGTGCCGAGCTAATTTCCTTTAATTACCGCTACGTGCGTTCCGTTGGGCTGCCTCGCGACTTGTGGCGCGCCCCAAAATCTGACCGAAACCTCCGTTGTGGTCGCATTTATTAGCTGGCGCCTCGGTGCCGTGCTGCCGCTGGTGTAATTCCGAATGAGAAAATGTTAGTTTAGTGAGTGTTGATTTTTTTATTTTATTTTTTTCATGGTGAATGTACAACTTCACTTCACGTTTCGCTTATCGCGATCACATAAACGACACGTTTAATGTGATTAGTTCGATGTGTTTATTTGACTTTCGGACCAGATTCGGATTTTGTGGAATGAGCTTTGGAGGAGGTAGTTTTTCGTGACTAACCATTATTTCACCATAATTGCAAATTTCTTTTGTAGATGTAAAAAAAAACTCAAGCACCGAAAGCTGGAAACAAATTTGATATGGTTTCCTCCTAAGGTAAAGAATACGAGGCTCGGGCCTCAGCTGTGTCGGAAGTTCCGATAATTGCTGGCAACCGCGTTGATGTTATGAAATTTATAGCTCACTCTCTCTTTCTTTTTTCCCTCTCTCTCTCTCTTTGTGCCACCAACGCAGCGATTTTCTCTCCGATCTTGCCAGCATTCTTTCGTCATTCATTTGCACTCAACCGGCGGCATTTGCCGGCTTTGTGGGAAAAAAAGACCTTGCCTTCTCCTCAATGAGCGGGACTTTTAATTTGACAATATTTACACCCTCCTACGCAAGACATATCGGCATTGTTTTCGGATGACAAAACAGCGCCCGGTTCCCGGTTTGGAAAATGCTTCCGGTGAACCTGCAAAATCCGGAGGCGACAGTTTGTTAGCAGCAGCCGCGAGCCAACTTTCGCACAAAGCCGAACGCGCGGCTCGCACAGTTTATTTCGGAATCAATGGGAAGAAGTTTTCGCTGTGACGCCCGGCTGCTTGAAAATATTGCGCCGAAAATCTTATCTCACACGGTGACGAATGGCTCGAAGGTGGGGACGGGGCAGGAGAATCCGGGCTGCTCTGTTTTGCTTTGAAATATTTTGTAGGAAAGTTGGGAAGCTGGGGGACAAAATCTTCTAACCGCTGAGGCTTTTCTAGCATCTCTCGTTCTGCAGGTCGCTGGTAGCGTTGCTTCGATAACTCTTCGAAAAACTCGGAACCAGTCGGAAGGTGGTTTTTGTGTTGGAAGATTCTACAGCTCGGGAGATTTCCTTCCCGACAGCTCAGATCCAGGACCTTGCAGATTTCTTTTCTTTTCGCTTGAATAGATGTTGCTTGGAAGATAAAGAGCGGGCCGTGCTTTGGTGAAAGAGTAATTAAATTTGAACGGTAAATATTGAATCAGACTGAATGGCGGCGAGCGTAAACAAAAGGTCAGAAAGAAGTTCCTGGTGCCGATTAAAAGTTTCGTAACATGGGGCAGCTTTTGGACGTCGTTGGTCTTTGTTGAGAAAAATATGCCCTTTGTTGTTTGTACTTTGTTGCTTGTTTTATGTACAATAGGGCGAAATTTTTGGAAATAGGTTATCACTCAGGCTTTAGATATTATCTCGGGGTTTTAACTGATTGTTGGAAGTAAAGTGCCCATTGTAATTGTTTAATGCCATTTTTTTTTAATTATTTTTGGATTATTTTTTAATGTGTTCTGATGTTGATATAGTTGGTTTTAAAATTCAATTATAGTTTGAGATCACTTTATAATGTATTATTGGTTTAAAATAATCTCCTGGTATCGCTTCTTCCCACCTTCAATGATTCAACAGGCATGAGGTGGCATACATGAATTTCAATTTCATGTTAACGTTACGATCGCTGATGCACAATTTGTGCGGGTGGAGCCTTTTCCCATGAACCCATCGGGGATCGCACACCGAGAATCGTTCGTTGCACCCACTGCAGCGAACTTATTTCCATGCGGGGTCAGGACGACCTTAAACCTCCTTCCCTCCCGGTTTGAAATTGCAATTGCAAACGATCTCTCGCTGTGAACTCAATAAACGGGTTTGACCGCCTGCGGGGCGGCGGTGGGAGCGTACTGTGCTGCTCCCCAGGTGGACCGATTTGCCGTTGTCGAAAATCCATCAAACCAATTCCTCCACGTTCGCGCGTTCGGTGTGTGGTGGTGATTGCGAACCCATTTCATTAGCATTTTTACCACCCTCTCTTCGGTTCCGCGCGCCCCCCGTTGGGTCTTTCCTCGGTTTTTTTTTTCTGGGCCAGAAAGGCTGCAGCCTTGCATAATCGGTAAACGATTCACGGAAAAGCTATTAGCGGATTGGAAAACAATTACAAATTATCCAGCCTGGTTGTGCAGTCGGTTGGAAAAAAAACCCCGAACAGCAAACTTGAGGCGGATACATAAACCCTCGTACTCGTGAGAAGATTGCTAGATGAACGAGCAGACGACTTCGGCTGCATTTAGTGTTTTTCACTTGAGTGTGAACATTTGAGCGAATCGAAGATAGTGCAGTGAGCAATAGTTCGAGCAATTTTTTTTGGTGTTTTCTGATGCACTATTTTCCCAAGATTACGCTCGAAGCTGCACGAGTAGGGTTTAGAGCGAGACTAGTCTTTGTATTGGGATTGTACGGGTGAAGTCAAGAGAAAGTACATCGATAATTTTCCTAATTGCACTAGTTGCAGGGTAATTAAAAAGGGGGAGACACGCTTGTCGAGAGCAGCGTAGTCGAAGTTGCCATTAAGATATTAAGCCGAACAGGCCCTCACCTCATCTCACCGATCGATCAAATCCGTAGGCTGATTGGGGTCCGTACTTTTATGGCTTTATATGGTACTCTTCAGCCGCTAGACGCGTGGGGTTGTGGTGAAGCTTTCACTTCATTCACGAAATGCCAATCGCGATGGCTCGATCCGAGCTAATTAGCTCTGATTTTTTTACCCTTTCCCTCTGGCCGCCTCTTACCGCCCGTAATCACGTTCGGCCAATAAATAAATGAACCGATCAGCCGACAACAAGCTGATCGATCGATGAGCCGCGTCGTGGAAATGAGTTTCGAACGATGCCTCCGGGGGCGATCGAAGCACGTTTAGCAAAAATTGAAAAAAAAAAAAACGCCCCGAAACGTGCCTCAAGAGAAGACACGCCGAATCTGGGTCGGTGCGAAGTCATTTGCAACGTGATGACAACCGTTTTATGAGCGATAGCTAAATCTGGTGGAGGGAACAGAGAGAGAGGCTTGTACCTACCTTTAACATTTGCCCCGATGAGTATGGCACTTGTAGGTTGACGGAGCAGGAGCAGAAGATAGCCAAAGCTCCCGATCGCGGGCTATGGCAATCGCATGACGCTGCAAACACCCTGACCCCGATACGACGACGATGACGTCCGGATCACGAGCGTTAGAATGCCGATCGCGCGAGGATGATCCCGCTGAAACGAGCCCAACCTACTTTGGAAGATGGGCGCACAAAAAAAAAAAAAAACACCAGCCAAACACCCGTTACGGTTCGATCGTCTCCAGCTGGTCGGCTGGGTTGGCTCCCCGCGAACCGTTTGGCGTGTAATAAATAAATACGTCCTTTTTCACGTACTGTTCGAAACTGCTCCGCATGATAGACACCTGGACCTCTGGGCCTGCGACCGGTTTCCTTTCGTTTCATGATGACCCGCTTTAGCGTTTCGACTTTTTCGAACGTATACCGTACTTGCGTGTAGTCCCCATCGTCATCATCATCACCATCCAACGCCATTTGCCCGACGCATGTGCCCGCGTTCAGGACTGGTTTCCTCCCCATCCGAACGGTGCACCAGTTTTGCAACGGCATGCAAATGGCAATAAATCAAATCGCTGATGAAACTGGGCCGAAGGAGAGCAATCGTTGTGATATTTCTCCGCACGACGGGACGGGGCATATCGGGGCCCAACAGGGCGGTGCTTATCGGTTCAATTTCATCGTTCAATGGTCTAATTTACTTGCGATCGTCCCACCGATTGAGCGGGTCGCTGGAGAGAGTGTGTCCTGGATGGCAGATGAATCGGTGCCACACGCACCACCATGCCTGTGAGACGCGCCACCGTGAGCAAACCGGAAAAAGATTAGCCCATCATGTACCTCCGGCGTGTGTCTTTTGCGACTGGCGACTGGGAAGTAGATTTATTGGACCACTGGAAGGTTGGGTGGCGTGGTACAAATGCATCTGGAGCGTGTATGCATGGTTTCAAGATGAGAAGCACCCTGGAATGGCGCCATCCTAACGAGAACTGATCGATTTAAGTGATGCAAAAGCGACATAGGCTGGGTAGACGTGATATAGTTTTTGAGTGCACACATATTTCTTCAAAAGGCTCAACAAAAGGATTTCACAGAAAATTTATTGTGCGATGCAACATATTTTCAAAATTGATTTATGGAGGAAATGAATGCCGGCTGAACTAGGGGCTGACATTCGCCGTAGGAAAGGATTCAGGATAATAATTCCAAAAATTTTATTAAGAATTTAAATTTTCACACACGTCAGCCGTTGACGCACGTCAAACGAATAACCATACCATGCTCGTTCTTCACTTTTTTATAATCGTCGGAATGAAGTAAGAGCTCATATTTAGATATTCGAATTTAATAATGTGCATTGTACGAATGCCGTCTGCAGAGGAGTACGGATACAGCAAACGTCAGTTCGGTTTGGAACCGGTGCCGTCATTTTATTGCAATCCAATTTTCATTCTGTAGCAAACCGAGGAGGTCTTACGAGGGGTCGGCTCCGGATCCGGATAATTTTCGACTACTATTTGCACTAACATTTACATTTGTTTTATTTCCATCTGGTTCGCCATCGTTGCAGGTTACCAAGGACTGCGGTGCGCCCTGCAACTCGATGTTCTTCTCGGAAAACGAACGTACCGTGCTGAAGTACTGGGTCGGTTCGTGGGCCGCCGTGTGCGTTGCCAGCTGTTTGTTCACGGTAAGTCTTCGGCGGTGGAATTTTACTACCGTACTGGTGTCGCTTGTGTGTGTATGTTTTTCAGGGCCGGCCAGAGGAGCTGATGAAGTTCATGAAGAGTTTTACAGCGCGTAATACAATTACGATGGAATATGAGTTTTGCGAGCGATCCGTGACACCTCGCCAACGCACGCCCGGGGTTGGGAGACAGGGCAGGGAATCTGAGACGGTCGGCAAACAGCATCCCGCGCTCGACTGCTTGATGGCCGGAATAATGATGAACTCTCCAACCCCGGTCAGGAATGTGGTGCCAACGCGAATTAATAATTACTGAAGTTTTGCGCGGGCAAAGATAATGAAAATTATACTTTTCGCTGCAAGTTTCTGCTCGCTTTGGCTGTGTTCGCGCCGACTAGACGAGCACCGACGAAAGCAGGAGCGGGAAGCGTGTGTGTATGTGTGACTCTGGATAGATAAGTTATTCTGTTTGGGAATTTGGCATCCATGTTGACGGGCGTTGGTTTTAATTTGCTCCACGCTGCTTGTGAATCTGTAGGAATGTGATTAGCGCTAGTGCACCATTGCCAGGAGTCGTTGAATGGGAAAGCGAAACCTAACGCCGGCTCGGCTCGAAAGTTAGCTCCCCATATGCTTTCGGATCGGTGTACAAGTTGAAATTAGTAATAAGGCTTCGCATCAATCAAATCTTCCACAGTCTCTACTGCACCTGATAGTGCTCCCCGATCGAATGATGCTCTCGTCAGCGATGGCCTTACCGGCTGGGCGCCGGATATAACATTACCGGTGTGCTCGCGTGTCAGCGTCGAGCGTATCGGATCGCCAAATGCGGTCGAATGCGCCTGAGCTTCTAATTAGCGAAAATTAATTCACGTCCGCCATGAGCGTGGCATGTTGCTTTCCGATCCCGGTGGGTTGGTTGAAGGAAGCCCGGAATTTCTCATATCAAGTGACCTCCGTATGGATGGGTTGGTTGGTGAATTATTTTTTAGTTTCGCCACTAAAGGTTCCTATTGTCGGAAAGATAGGAGAAATGATTGTGTGCCCGTTTCCGATCTCTTTCGAGGTCAGTTTCGAATTGAAACCCAAAGAGCACGAGAATGTGGGTGTTTGTGTTGCGGCGTCAGAATTTGCTTCCGTCCACCTGCCGGAAGAATTGTGAAATCTGCTGTCCGCATCGGATGCTCTTCAAGTACCAACCATTTCCCGATACCACAACGTCACGTGTGTGTCTGTTCGTTGCAGGTGCGGTGACTTTTAATGCACTTTGTGATGATTATGCACGTGCACATAACTGAAAAGTGCGAGCATCCTGTTCTAGGACCGGGTTTGACCCGACTGCTGTGTCTGTAACGTCCGGAAGTCACGTTTGTTGTGGCGGACGTTTGCGGATTGTTGGCGAGGATATGCTTCACACTTTTCCTGTTTCGAATTTTGAGTAAAATACTCCGAGGGTGAGGGTTGGCGCGGGATGGTTATATCGATTTCTGTTCGAGCCCGTAGAGGACTTCATATTCGGTGTGTACTTCAAATGCAAATTATTTATTTATCGTCATGGAAGAACACTCATCCGTTATTGATTTTACCATGGACTGTCCTTTGCAGTCCTTTGTGTGAATCGCTGTAATGGAGCTTTGTCGCACACACTTTTAAATACTATGCTGAGAGTGGATATCTCATGTATAAATGGGATATTCTGCTTGGAGAATATATAGTTGAGACTTGGCATAATCTCACAAGCAATCCATCATATGAGATATGTGAGGTTAGCTTTAATAACAATAATCCTGCGCTTCAGTACTAGCCTCCCGCATGGATAAACGTTCATAACAATGCTTTTTCCGAGCACACGAACTACGGGCATGCACGTTTTTCTCATTATTCCCCAACCGTTCCTACAGCCCAGCCATTATCATCCCTGTTTCTGTTTCATTACACAAACAAAAAAACATGAGTGCTGTTTCGGGCCCATCTGATGATGGACAATGTCACTCCGGGAGATTGAGCGCATTTCGCTCCATCATATCTGTGTCATATTTGTTTCCCTCGCCCACAAACAACTCGTCTGATATAACGAGGTCGACCCACTCGGAACGGCAGAACCTTCTGCCGGACGGTACCGTCGAGGTGGTTTGGTCAGCATCGGGAGAAGATCGAATGCACAGAGCCAACTCAATCATCCTCAACCTGATTCTTTCGATAGCCTTTTTGGCACCGTTTCAACAACCATACACCACGGACGCGGAACGGATAGTTTGGGGTTTTTTTCGGAAATCTATCATCGAAATAATAGACGTGTGCGAACACGAAGCGCTCGAGGCTGCTGCACCCGCTGTGTTTGAATTTCATTTCGTTTTGGATTTTCCAACGATGATCGAATGTTTCAATGGACTGTCTATTGGAATGGATCGGTGCGTAATTATCTTGTTTGTTTAAAAAAGTGAAAATTAATTCCGCTGAGCTCAATCCAATCAACGATTGTTATTCCGTGCTTAATTTATTGACCTGATCGGCCTAAATTTTTGGATCAAATTGAAAAGTTCAAATAAATCAAATAAAACGTGAAGTTTTATTTAGTTGATAATAAAGATAAAATGTTTAGTTTTAACGATTGTTTTTTTTTAACAGAAACCATCGAATGCATCCGCTACTACTTATCCACACAATTTATCACCTGAATTGGCTGATTGACACTCATTGTTGCCGTCGTCGTGTCGAACGAAAATTCGCAAAAATTTATGCTGTAAAAA
>JXWZ01007271.1:0-28885 GCA_000956215.1 Anopheles farauti No. 4 | reverse complement strand
AGATAACTTCTCTACTGTTTTGACTTTGAAAAACAATCCGAAAAAGTATTTAAAATACCGCCAAGACTGATTTGTAGTTCACAGAGTAGGCTTAGCTAAGGCCATCAACTGTTTTGAAGATAGTATCATACATTCTATCATCATTTGTTCCGTGTTCGCCTTGCATGCTCTGACTGCTACTGGATATACTTACGATCGGTGCACTCGTTATCGTTACAATAGGCCTGTCCCTGGCGCAGCTGAAACAATAAAAAAAGAATGCGTCATTCTGCTGTAAAGTTGTAGCATATCGCTTGTTTTACTCCATCGACCAAGCGACCTGTGCCTTACCAGCGACAGCAACCGCCTCATGGCAATCTCATGGCTCCAGAAACATTCGCACGCATCGAATTCGTCTGCCATTTTTTCCACTTTCTAGAAACGCTGTTATCGTTATCACAAGAGTGTCGTCGCTAGAAACTAGCTGCTAGACATAGATCTTCGTCGAAGGTCACAACAACGCACACACAAACAAAGATGCACAACACACGCCTTACAAGCACTGGACGTTTAGAACTGGATTATTTAACTAGCTTCCCTTCTAGTGATCCTAAAATAGAGAGAGAGAAGAAAATGATGCGCGATGCGTTAGAGGAATTCAAATAAAAACAAGCTGATACAGGTTGAAACAAACGTTCACAACGTCGTATAACAACAATTTCGCACAAGCAGACAACTCCCAGCGAGCGATAGCTGAAGAACACAGTTTAACCCGCTACAAACTTGGCTGTAGGCAAAACCGTCGTCTGGAATACCACCTGTGATTACTGTTCGTCGCGTATGTAAACACTTACGTGGTGTTCGCCCATTTGAGAGTCACACAACGCGGTGTTGTTGTTGTATTGGTTGACGAGCGATCGGTGAAGCAATGAAAAAGGTGGTCGTCAAACGTTTCAAACTATAAAATGCTACGCTTACTTTCTACGCGCGTGCAAAAACTCTCCCCTAACTTGATTGGGGTGGGAGAGGAAAATGTTTCCAGTATGTCGCAAGATTAGAACTCAAGCCCAACTCCGCGTTCGCACACACAATGATCAGCCACTTCCGACAGCGTTGCTTCTTTCCGTGCGAGTGATATCACCTCCACCGTCCCGGTTCACTCTGCGGAAACCGGATTGTAACCCGTGCGATCGTTGCTCTGGGATCTTCTAAATGGGCCACAAACGATTCACCATACACCATTCCTTCGCTACATCCGTCTGGCTTGTGTCGGGTTTGTGTTGGTCTGACCTTCTTACTCGCAGGCACACCTTGGTAAACAAACCCAAATATTTACGTTCTCCGACTTACCTTGACGGTGGTGCATCGGGCGTCGGGTGGCACAGGGGTCAGCGAAAGTTTTCACATCAACCCGTTTTTTGCTAATGTGGCAATTTTTGCAGCAATTTCGAAAGAAAAAACAACACACGATGAGAGTAAAAAAAAATTCCACTTGACACAAACATCAACAAAAGAATTGAAAACATCCATGGCTTAACGAAGCAAACGTCAAACGTGGTTCCAGTTTTTAACGAAACTGGATTCAAACCGATATTTTCGTGAAAAAAGTTCGTTATTCCAGGGTTAGTGCAACATGATTTCTATTATAATTTTTATACACGGCAAAGTACGTTTTACACCGCATTTTATTTTTTTTGCAATCATTTTATTGAAATAAAACTACATTATAAACAGGCCAAAATTAACAATGTTTCATTGCGCTTATTTACACATGTTTGTGTAAGTTTCGTTAATATAACGTCTACGCATACAATAAAATTTACATTTCACATCTACACACCTAGAGCCAAAGATAATTTCAAGTAAAGGACAATAAAAATCCTTACGAGTAAATGCATTCTCCTTCTGCTTAAAACATGTGTACAAAAAAGCCCGCCAATCTGCGGTTGGCAAACGAAATGGAAACATTTTTTCATCACCTCTTCGGACGACCATTTTTCCGCGATTCTGCCGCGCAGGATCGGTTTCGCGCCGTCGGTTGGTCCTGCTAGATGCAGGGCAGGACTGCTATAAAAGGCCAAGCGCATCAGCGAGCCAGCCGCTAGTCGTGTCGTTCCGTTTGGCAGGCAGGTCGGAGCAACCGGAAGCCACCGGAAGTATCCGGAAGTGTTGGTTGCTTGCTTGCTGGGTTAGTGTACAGCTTTCTTCCGTTGGCTGGTGGCCAGTTAATCAGTTAAAGTAAAGTGGCACCGGAACAAAGGTAAACGCAAAGAAACCGTGAAGCAGGTTGTGAAATTCAAACAATAGAACACGGGAAAGGTGTTTTTACATCCACAAAAAAAACACACACACACACATACATACTACCTCCACCAAGGGTATCAAGAGCACGTGGAAGTTAGAGCAACATGTCGAGATACGAAATGACTGCACGTATTACCGCGGATAGTTATGTTGGCTGGTAGTTGGCTCACCTAAAGGATAAAAAAATGGTACCCACGGTGGTAGGTTATGGTAGCGGAGCAAATTAAAACAATCTACCATTCGGATGATCGAAGTTTAGTGGCTATAACTTAGTGCTCGTAGCGCCTGTGTCGAGCAGGACACCGATAGTTTGCGGTGCTTCAGTGCCAGTATCTGTTACAGAGAGACGGTGCGCCAGTGCGGTAACCAAGCTGGATGTTCGAGCTAGATGATCCACGGGAGAAGCTGAGACTGCTGGAAACGCCAGTGAAAAGCGCGGACAAGTCGTCAGGTCAGTATACATAACAATGAAGATGGTAATATTTCGTGCTGTTACAACCGTCTTATCCAAACATCATTCGCCCACATAATCGGTGGTAATCGGTTAATTTCTCATCGAAATCGGTTCTGAACTCCGAGCGGCGATACTCCAAGTACTTCCCGCCCACCGACAAGTCTCCGACGACTGATTCTAAGTGGATCGCCCTACGCTTCGTTTAACGTTCTGATTTTAACTATCGTCCAGTGAATTTCCCCCGACGGAGCTACGGAAAATGGGACGGGGGGGGGCAAACTAATAGTGGGAAATATTTCAATTACACCAACAACTTCCTCGCAAACTAAACACTTGAGCTAATTTCCGGGTTTTCGCCGATTTTCTCGCAACCCCGAATGCATTCGAGGACTGAACCTGTTGCATATTGGCCCGGTCCAGAAACGCGCAAACAGAATTGCCCGCCGGAAACCACAGTCTATCGAATCCGCCACGGACGGACGGACTCAACTCGCTGGCTACACAATAAGCGTCGAGTGCAGTAAATATGGCCGGTGGTTGAGGCACAACTTTAACAAGGCAGCAATATGATGCGGTTTTTGATGATTTCTTCCCCGCTTCGGTACAGCTTCGGAATTGAATCGCGCCCGGGGTAAGCCCGGAGTCCTTTGCCGATATTAAGCGTAATGCAGTCACCGTACTGGAAAAAAGGGATGGAGTTCGAAATGCCGATGCAGACGGCAGGAAGGAAATGAGCTATAAATCTGTGGTTATGATTGTTTTCGTTGCTAATCTAGCGAGCCGGAATCGAATCGGTGGCACGGGCTCCGACGGGAACTCGGGTGCGGTAGGTGAGGACGTTATAGTTTTCGGCAACCGAGCTAGTAGCCAGCGCTTGGAGTGGTGCTGGTGAATAAGAATCAAAGCCTTTTACTCTGCGGTGGAAGAAATGGGAAGGAATTCAATAACGTTGCGGTTGTGCCGTCGGATTTATAGATGCCCGCTTGACATGACGGGTGTTTTAAACAGTATTAACAGCAGCTCGGCGGTGGTTACAGGGCAAAACAGCAAAAGCAGCAGCAAAACAACAACAACAAAAAACACAAACACACACGCACATTCTTTGCACGATTACGAAACAAACTTTGTTTCCTGTGGTTTTTAATACTCGCCGAGGCGGTGTTCGACAGCACGTGTCCTTTTCATCTTCTGTACAAGTGTAATTCTTCGCTAGTACTTAGCAAGATTAAAGCACTTTTTTCCCATCGCGGTGCGTGTGTCGTCGAATGTGTCAACCACGTTTACCACCACGCGGAAACTTTTGAGGTTAGGGACAGGATGACAGCGTGCACTCGTCACCGACGGGAAGCTCGCACGGGGTTGAAGCTGAAAAAAAAGAAACAAATGTCTTATGAGAAGTAATTCATCCTTCTTTTCCAGTATCGGTCAAATGGCTAGCAGTGAAAGTATTTGTGGAATGAAATCTCGCCTCGTCCGACGGCTGTCAATGCAAGATGGTGCCCGGACCATGCACAGTCCGCCATGCTTCGATGCTAATGATTTCCGCCAGCGAGTAGAACGGAACAAAAGAGCCTCCATGGGTTGTGGGATAAACGTTTCGGAAAACTTGCTTTCATATGCTCACTGTTTATGACACATGTGAGTGTGTGTGTGTGTGTGTGTGTGTGTAAAATATTCATTTTAATTGATCCGTAAATTATCGTTCATGAATTTGATACTTTATAGTGCATTTCGAACCTAAATCTTGCTGCTAAAAAAAGCTTAGACTGAGGAAAAAAAACACAAAACCCCATACTGTCCGTTGCATTCGTAAAAACCAAACTAAAAAACACCCACACTTCCTTCATCTCCGGCAGCCGTGACGGTGGCTGAAGCGGCCGGCACCAGTTCGCAGTGAGGGTAGGAGAATCGAAACCATCATCGGCCTCGCGTTCGGTCTCGATGCGTCTCGGTTCTGCTTTACCGCCGCCAGTCTCAAGCAGCCGTTCGCCGCATCCAGACCGAGACGATCATAAAAACTAATCACCGCAAGGAGGACTGTTTAGTGGTTAGGTAGTACGCGTGAAGTTAACGTGCCCCGTGCCGGCGTGAGTGGCCCGGTGACATAATGTAAAGTACCGTCACACGATCTGCATTGATGAAGCGGTCGGAAGTGGCTTCCCTTCTGCTGCTGCTGCGAATTGCAATCATTGCGCCATGCGTTTCGAGCTGTGAGGTGAATGCGTGAAATCGTGCGCGTCCTAACGAGCCGTTATAAAGTCCTAATCCGGTGCGCTGGTGATATAATCCAAACGCGGAGTGGAGTGGAGTGGCTTTTTTTGTTTGTTTTCGGGGACAAATGTTGGGCGGCGTGAAATCGAACAGTAAATCCGGTGACTTTGTTGAAATCGATGCGTTCCGGTGTGCATGTGAGTTGTGAGCGAAATGCTCTATTACGAGGAAGGTTGTTGAGAAGAGGACATCCGAAAAAGTCTATATGACATATTTCACACCAACTTATCTTATCTTATTTTGCGGCCACACCTGTGTGTATTGAATAAGTTTTTTTTTTTTGCAACGAGTAAGAACATTTGTCGAACACCTATAACGCGTCAAAACGATTCCAACGGAACGTTCCAGAATATTTCTGTGAAAATTGGCAGGCAGCGTTACACGGCTGATTGTGTTTTAATAGCCGGTTCTGGTTTGTACGGTTTTGTGGATGTACCTTTCGAAGCGGGTGTTTGTACAGCAACAACGTACGCACAGCATCGAATCAGTTGTAGACATTTCGATCGGGGGAAGAGAAAAAAAATAACGTACAAAACAAATCTGCTTTTATCCCATCTTCCATTCCCACCGGTCCATGCGATCGACACCACAAGAATGTATATCGGAGCCGGCGGCACGCTGAAATCGAATGCTGGCTCCCCAAGAATTCGACACCTACGGTGCACCAAGTGTGGCGGGTTCGAAAAACTCGCGTCTTCTGGCTGAGGATTAAAAGAGGAAACAGGTTTTTTTTAAATAGCCCCCTGCGCGGGTCAACAGCATGGGAGCGGGTTCCGGGTCACGGCAGAATGCTCCAGCTTCTTGTCGGGCGAGTGTGTTGTCCTCAGCGTTGGCGAGTGTGGACCAAAGCTCACCACCTATTAGTCCACCGGTTTCGAAAATCATCGCGATTTAATTCGTAAAAAAAAAATCGAACAAGCTAAAGGTCAGCCAGCAGTGTGATGTGTGGAAAGCTCAACTGTCAGGTTGGCCGCTCCGTCGGAAGCGTCGGCCTCTTTTCCATCCGGCAAATAGTGTGTTCTACACCACTGCACAAGGTGCGCGTGTGGTGTGCTCCGGTGAAGGTTGCAATTTCAGAGAGAGAGACATGTGTATGGCGATTTGGCAAGACCTGGACAGCGCTACCGGGCGTCAGTTAGTGCTGCTTGCAGTAAATGGTAGCAAAGATCAGATCGTAGCTAGACTTCCAAAACCTTGGAGCGGTGGAAATATAAAAAAAGGACGTCGATGCGAGTTGGCGCTAATGAAAGCGAAAGGTGGTTCAGTTCAGCGATCGTGAATCGGAATGTAGGCCAAAAAGCATGGAAAACGGCTCGGATCAGAAAATTGCGCTTGGATCTAGATGAAGAATGTTTGTAACATTAGCGCACTGTTCGTTGGGTCCTCCAAACATCAGCGAAGTTTTTGTACTATAAAGCATAAGTTCGTTCGCTCGCAAAGACGGCTACTTCGCAGACTATTCTTGCGGTACATTTTCAATGTGTAATTTGCGTGTAATTACGGTGTCAGTTTCAATCAACGCTCGCAACTAATTGCGTGCGTAGTATGTTGCAATCCGTCCCATCCTACATAAAACCGAAAACCCCTGCAGCCTCCAAATCTGGGACATACCAGACCGTCTCGACTGCAGGTTATCAATCTTAACGAAAGGAAGCAAACATAGAGAAACAAAAAACGCGCGCCACATCCAACCAAGCGATCAGATCTAATTATCCATATCGCAAGTGTCCAGCGGAGGCTAGGTCATGGTTGCTGGTGCTAGCTCCGGCTGCCACTTGTCAGGCGAATAAGTCTTGCGAAGCCTAAACGACGGTTCGCCTGACGACTGGCCGCTGCTGCTAGCGTCAAATAAACCACCGCAAATCAAGTGTGTCGATTAAGTGCCACTCCTCTGGTTCAGGCTTACCTCGAGAGTTTCGAGTTTGTGTGTTTTTTTATTCTTGTGATTTTAATTGAATTTCCGTTGCCGATGGAAGAACCTCGTGTGTGTATGTGTGTGGTGAAATGATTCCGTTCTTCCCCCGCCGGTGTTTTCAAGAAGCCGCTCGGAGGAATTTGTCATCACTGATGTGGAGGAGTTTGATTTGATTAATTATTTATTCGGGCGAAGGCAAATGAGTCTGCTGCTTACAGGGAGTGTAGTTTGCGAATAGATTACATCATTGATCATAACGAACGAACCGTCTTCTATACTAGCCGTGCACCTGAAAGTGAAAACATCATGAACAAGTGAACGTAGCGTGACAATAAGTGGTGTTGTAATATTGCTGCTTTGTGCTGGTTCGAATCGATTGAAATAATCAGCAACGACTCAACAAACAACATGGTTATTAAAAAGGAGAAAAAAGGTAATTGAAAGTGTATGTTAAAAATTAAGAATCACACACACACACATCGGATGGAGTCGTTCATTTCCTACCAATAATCCGCTAGCGTCGCACTAAATATTGCGGTTAGGTGATAGATTACGTATTCACCAGCATGGAGTGGAACGATTTTAACCGCAAGCTTGTATTATACTCACTTGTGTATCGATTCGCCCACAAACGTCATCAGCCGTTGGAAGTTTCTAAGCCACAACTGCAAACGATTGAGTTGCGTTGCTTTCCCCTCGGTAAGATGAGTTTGAGCCCAGTGCGGGAAACGCGGCTGCATCAACGATGCTGTTCCGGTATGCGATTGCTAATCGTCTTCGCTATTCATCTTAGAATCTCGCGAACCGGGGCCGCCTGTTACCAGGCACGGAGAGCAACCATGGCAACCAGGCTTAGAAGGCGATTTACGGTCACGCTGAGCGGGCGGGCGGGATGTTATTGGTCAAAATCTCTCCGGAGAATTTTTTGCTCGGTTTTTTTTTCTCCACAAGCGGCTAGCAAGAAATAATATGGTGCTTCCTTTTTTTTTAGCTTCGATTTTATCTGCGGTACGGTTTGTCGCTTCCATCTCGATCGAATTCTTTCATCTGCCCGCATTCCCGCGGCAGGAAGTGGCCGGAAATGGCAACGAAACGTGCCGCTCCGTCCGCTGTTTTGCTTACCGAACGTGGCGCAAAAAAAAAATCTCACAATAAGAACAAAAGGGAAAAGGTAGGATACAGTTGGATATTTTCAAATGAACCAGCGGAAAATGCGATACGGGCGACAGGTGAAAAGAGATACAAGGGATATCTCTCTCTCTCTCTCTCTCTCTCTCTCTCTCTCTCTCTCTTCAATCCCTCCGTTTTCCCCATGCAAAAGATATTGCCGCAACCAAAGCTGATTGGTAAATAGATTTGAAAGACGCACAAAGACGCCTTGGAAGGAGCAAGAACGGGCTGGGAAAGTCATACGGGAAGAGGGGAGGGGGCCATGAAATCGAATTAGGAGTACTTAACATTTTCCACTCTACCGTATTCCACCGTCACCACCAGCCCACCACTTCATGCCACCATCCCGCCATGGCACGGGAAGGGAGCCTGAGGAAGATATCCATCTACTCAACAACACCCAAGTGATGTGGTTGAGTTTCGTTTTCTTTTTTCTCCCTCTCTCTCTCTGTCTCTCTCTCTCTCTCTCTCTCTCTCTCTCTGCTCTGCTCTTGTTCCGTACCATTCTAAAGTGACATTTACATTCGCTCTGCCGAAAGCAATTCAACGGGCAAACACTTTTTTTTCCAAGCGACTCTGGCTACATTTCCGATCCATTCTTGCCCGATGACGTCGGTGGTAGCGCGATTGGCGGCCCCGTTCGATGTGCGCGCGATACGTCATAACAAATCAAATTTTCCGACCCCGAACCGCGCCACCCCGGCCGGCTGAAAAATCAATTTCGCACACCCAGTGGAAATGGGCCGGATTCTTTAATGGAGCGGTAAAGTCCTCCGGCCGTGTTACTTGCAAGGTGTGTACGCTGGACCGGGATGTTCCGATGGATGCCCCACCCCTTCCCCACCTTTCCCTCCTGCCTACGGTGGCCTGCAGCGTCATCGACGACTCGTAGACCTAAAGTAGGATAAAACATCAAAAACATTAACAAACACTTTGTCAATTTGGAGGACAGAACGTCCGGGTTTTTGGGTGACACCACTCCAGCAGTGGACCGACGGTCCTGGGGCTGTCCTGCAGGATGCGGCTCCGGGGGAGGATGGAGTGTGCGGATGCAGATGGACGCTATTATTAGCATCTACTTCAAATTTTCAATACTCTCTTGACGTGCCCGATTGTGGGCTCCTCCCCCAGTGCCATGCGGAGGCCTGCCGCCGTGTGGTACTGTGGGAAATATCCCGAGGACACCATGGGGACTATTGAGCACTTCAAGTACCTTCCCGAATATGTCAGCGAGGTGTGTGCGTGCGAGTAGCTCCAGGGCTCCGGCATGGGCCCTGCTGGCCTGGGCCAACTCGGGTCCCACCGTGTGCAGCAAGTTTGCCCGTCCAATAATTAGGTTACAATCTTTCTCACATGGCTCTCCGAACGATTTCTCCAACGACCGCAGATTCCATCGACGGGGACGCGCTGAAGGAGCTGAACGGTGGAGCGGAAAACGGCGTCGGTGGTCAGGACAGCGAGGGAACCGCCCTGGCGATGACCACCATCGCCCAGATCAAGGCGAAGGGGCTGCTGGCGCGAAATGGGGCCGGCGAGCTGGACGATGGCGAGCAGCGCGAAACTTGGAGCGGGAAGGTCGACTTCCTGCTGTCGGTCATCGGGTTCGCCGTTGATCTGGCCAACGTGTGGCGTTTTCCGTACCTCTGCTACAAGAACGGTGGCGGTAAGTAGTCGTTGTAGTAATATTAGTAGCAGTAGTAGTAGTAGTAATAGTAGACACCAGTAGTAGCAACACAGTCTGCATGTGATCGACGTATTGTTCCTGTCCGTTGTGCGTTGAACGTGAGAATGCAGCGGAAAAGACCGGAAAGTTATTATATCATCGTCGTCGTATAATAGCTAATTACCGACGGGGAAATCTAATTTGGCTACGCTACGAGCGGGAAATTGTGATTGAGAATGGCAGCCTCGACGATGGTGAAACAAAAATGGGACAAAAGGTTTTTTTTTCAGTTTCCCATCGACCAGGTTGTGTGGTGAGATGAGGCTTTTAAAGATGTTAAAACGATATTTTTTTATCAATCGGGCATCTGAAACGATTTTACTGTTGTTTTAGCTACAGCAGTTAAAGCATCCTAGAAAACAATTTATCTAGAGAAAAGCGATGCGATTCCGTGCGTTTGATTTATAAAAAAGGTTTTTTTTTTAAAGATATTTCTAACCCATCAAAAACATTTTTCAAATGATTGGGAATAATAATGCGACAATCATAGCAACCTTAGTACAATATTCGCACTCTAACCTTGGTTAAGTGGCGCCACCTGTTGATGGGAAATGTGACTAACCGCTGACATATTTCAGATTCAAACGATTTACGTGTCTCAAAATTTTCAAACAAATTTGTAGCACTTGAAAAGACACTCCCATAATGTTCTTCGTCATAAAAATTAGAATACATACGATTCTCATCTTTCACGTACGTTGGCATTCCTTCTGACTTGCATTGATTCCAACAAAGCCCATCGAATGCACACGATTAGAATAAATTCCTTCGAGAGCTGGAAACCTGTTTCGGACACATCGTCGCGGCCCGTAATCCGTTCGCAACAGAACCACAGACCTGCACGAGCGTGGTTGTGAAACCGCGAGTTTGAAAGAGGCATATCAGCATCAATTCGGTTTCAAGTGCGGTGCTCGGAGAGAAAATGAAAGGAAACATAAAAAAAAAACAACTTGTCCGAAAGCGAAATTGCTACTGACTCCAACTCGGGGCTATCCCCGGGGAAGTGGCCGTCGGCAAGCACATAAATCATAACCGAAGGGATTGTTGAAGTCGACGATCCGTATCAAGGCAGGAACAAGCGAACGCACTTCGCGCCCTATCCGTGTGCAGTCGGGATTTTTACACCGTCCAAAATTGTGGTTCTCAACCGTTGCCTCAATGTCTTAGAATCGGTTTGTGAGCCTCAGGTCGATGGACGTTAGGACACACCCTTCACACTCACACTCGCATGAAACGCGTGCGGGAGAGGAATGTGTGTGACAACGGAGATTTACGCCACCACACCAGTTCTAATCTTCCACGCCGGAAGCCTGCGCCTGATGACGACTCGAGCGGGCAGTTCGGTTTTTCTTTTCCCTTCCGGAGGCTTGGCATGTGCGCCAACCAGGAGGGCTTGGAGGTAGCTGCTCGACGAGCGCCTGGACGAGCCTCTCTGCCACAGATATTGGAACGGAAATTTCCACTTTTCCGCCTGTTCTAGCCTGCCCCCTTCCCCCGCACCGCCGGGAAAGGAACCACGCCAAAGTTTCCCACTAATGGCGTTGATGTCTTTATTCACCGAGCTCACTCAACCGTGCATCCGCAGGAATGTAGTGCAGGCGATGGACGACGAGTGCTCCTTAGCAAGCGGGGCCTCATCGTGCCCCCTACACTGCTGAACCATCCCGACAAGGAGGATTACGGAATGGCGCCAATTGTTGATGATGAGCGATAGAAGAGCGCCACGATTACGATTGGCGCACGGTGACACAGTGCCGGGCTTGGGTTGAATTATTACCGCTTTCAACGAGTCGTAACATCGGCCCCTGTTGCTCCGACTTCCGTCCCCAGCTTTCCGCTCGCTTTTGGTGAACTTCCAGCAACTTGTTGCATGCCCACTTTGGAAATGGATTTTTCACGATGGAGCGAAGATATCGGAAAAGGCCGCTGCACTGATTCGCCCGCAAAATATGTCAGTGGGGCTTTCATCGTTCGTTCCCTCCGCCGGTATCTTCCGGTTCGAGTGATACCACGCATCGACACGTTTTGAGTGGTTCTTGAGCCCCGCGTTGTGGCCGGGAGTGATTCAACAAAGAAAATGACCCTATTTCTTCAACTTTCCACATCCAACAGGTTGTGTGTGTGCGTTTTTTTCTCTTCTGTTGTTCGCCACTCTTCTTCCGTCCACGGGAAAGTGTCCTTGCTGTTACACCTTGCCGCTTTTTGGTCCAACGGTGGCTGACTTCCTTCCAGCAGCACCGCATTATGATTCTATGTTTTTTTTTGCACACCCCGTTTGACGTGGCGTTTTCACTGTTCGTAAATGAAGGCAGCGGGCAAAAAGGCAAACGTGCCATCGGACACAATGCCAACGGGGCAGAGAAAAAGCTGACAAATAATTCTTCCACGCCGGTTGGTGGAACAAGTCATTTCAAAACGCCAACGTTACTCCTCCGTCTCCGCTAATGGAGTGGAAAATGGTTCATTGATATTATTAGCATTAAAATGGAAGGATATTGGCGGCTCAAACATAAAGATTTCGGGAAACATTTTTTTTTCTTCTGAAATACTTGTACCTGCACGAAAGCGTTTTAATTTTTTGTACAAATATACTGATAAATTTATTTTTTGTGGCGCAATTTTAGTTAATTTTATCCAAAATATTCAACACGAATCTCAGCGTCATTAAATTAGGAGCAACCTGGTGATGTAGTGGTAGCAGCACCGGTTTTTAACACGACAGGATCGGTACCATGATCCTATTCGGAACCGTGTGTCCCTTGCAAGAGGAGGAACTAAACCAGCTATGTATAAAAAACTTCGACATTCATAATTGTTCTTTTTTTTTCTTAGTCAAAATTTGTTAAACATTCTACAATTAAATCAAAATTTCCAAAAGAAAAAACCATCATTATTATTGCGTACCGGAAATATGCCAAGGTCAGTAACAAAAAAAAACGGGTACTTTATGGCAAATAGTTTTCACAAAGACAAACTCTTTTAACAATTAAAGGCAATCGTTGTTCGCGATTTTTAATTCAGTGCATTATTTACTGATTAATGTAATGTTTTTAAAACTGCCCTTGAAATATTTCCATTTTTTTTAAATTTAAATAAAACAATGTAAAAAATGATATACACATGCATAACATAACAAATTAACAGAGTATTACGACTTGGGTGATTTGAAATTACTTGGCCTTCTTTGCGGTATTCAAGATAACAAAATGCATGTTTTTAAATAATTCTTTAGCCTTTAGAATTTTTAAAATATTGAGGCGTAAATTACCAATTATCAAATAGTCAATTCAAGTTCTAAGTCATACACGGGTGTTTCGTTCGTAGGAAGGTGTAAACCTAATACTTTTTTAAATAACTATTAAAATGAACAATTTTCAAAGTATCTACATGTGCAGTTTATATTTTTACATAGTAATATTTTAAATTCAACTGTTCATAACTCGATAAGAAAAAAAAATGTTCAGAAGGCTTAACGTGACAAAAGGAGAAGCACAATGCAGGCTATCTTCTTCATCCATAAAAAAAAGCTGAAAAATCAGCAGTCGTGCACAAGTTTTTAGATTCGGCCGGGTGATTGTTGAAAAGGCAGAAAAGCTTTCTCCCTTTGGCTCACAGAAGACGGCTCGAGTGTCTTCGGTTTTGTGCGCTGGGTTTGCTAATTCAAAATTCACATCCAAGCCCGAACTCACACGCAAAACTATCCTAGAGAAGTCCGGGGAGAGAATGTACTTAGCGAACAAAGAACTGGAAGATGACTGTGTGGGTGAAGGATGTAGTAACCCAGATATAGTATAATTTCGTTGCTATTCAAATAGCTCCTAGCAACGGGTAGCGCTTTATTAAATCAAATAGGAACAGTAACCGGAATCGTATTCCACCGTTCAGTCAATGACGCACTCGGAATCGGCCGGATTCACGCATTCCTGGGCGGCCTCGCTGAACCAAAGGCCGGGTTGGCAGACCGACGGATAGCCCGTCTGGTTCACGCACACGTAGAACTGCGTGCAGCTGAACGGGCTGGCAACGTACCGACCGTCCGGCTGGCCTTCGCAGACACCTACCGAGGGTGGTGCGGTCGTCGACGGTTCCACCGTGCAGTCCACGTTCTCCGGATCATCGCAGTCTTGCGTTTCCTCGTTGAACCACAGTCCCGGTGGGCAGAACGTCGGTGATCCGGCCTCGTTCAGGCAGATGTAGAACAGCGAGCAGCTGACCGGGCTCGGTACGCGCACACCGTCCTCCCGATCTGCGCAGATACCTGGAGTCGGCACGGTCGTCACCGTGTCCGCACACTCGGCCTCATCGATCGGCACACAGCGCAGTAGGTTCCGATCGAACCAGGTACCACCGGGACAGTCCAGGGCGTACGGATACATGTTGACGCACACGTAGTACCGGCTGCAGTCGAGCGGATTCGGAACATACGTACCGGCCGGTACATCCTGGCAGATACCTTCGATCGGCGACGGAGTCGTCGTCAAACCGTTCGGGCAGTCGACCTCCAGCGGACTCGCACAAGTCTGACGATCCTCATCGAACCACTGCCCAGCCGGACAGATCTGCGGGAAACCGACCTGATCGACGCAGATGTAGAACCGATTGCAGAACACCGGATGGAGCACCTGGACCGAGTTGGTCAGCCCGGTACAGATACCGTCCGTCGGGAACGGAGGCGGCAGGACGTCGTGCACTTCGCACTGGACATTCTGCACAAAGTCGCACAACTGCCGGCGATAGTCGAACCATTGGTCGTTGGGGCAGATCATCGGATACGGGATGCCATTGACGCACTGGTAGTAGCGGTAGCAGAAGTCATCATCCGGCACGAACGAGAGGTCATCAACGCCGGTGCAGCGATCCCAAGGCGAGGGTGCGACGGTCGTCGGCGACAGCGGACACTGGACGTTCTCGGGCAGATCGCAAATCTGGCGATCGTCATCGTACCAGAGCCCGTCCGGGCAGATCTGCGACCAGCCGACCTGATCCACGCACAGATAGTACTGATTGCAGAAGTTCCAGTTACGCGTGAACCGTCCGTTGGCGACGCCCCCACAGATGTCCGGTGTGGCGACCGGTGGTCCTGGCTGGCCTGGGCGCAGGAAGCACGGCACACGGTTCGGTACATCGCACATTTGGCGCTCCTGATCGAACCACAACCCAGCGCGACAGATCATCGGGTACGGTACCGAGTCCTTGCACTGGAAGTAGCGATAGCAGTAGAAGTCATTGCGCAGCAGACCACCCTCCGGTACGTCCTCGCACACCTCGAACGGATCGGGCGTGGTCACGATGGGCACGAGCGGACAGTAGGCCAGATCCGGTTCCATGCAGCGCTGATGCTGCGTATCGAACCAGAGACCCTCCGGGCAGATCAGCGGGTAGCCGATCTGATCGATGCAGATATAGTATTGGTTGCAGGCGCGCGGATTCAACGTCATCTCCCCGTTCGGCACGTCGTTGCAGATGCCCGGTGTGGCCGGTACGGCCGGTGGCGAAGGGTTCACGATGCAGCGCACATTCTCCTGGTCGTCGCAACGCTGCGTCTCCTCGTTGAACCACTGCTCACCGGGGCAGATCAGCGGATACGGTCGGCCATCGATGCACTGGAAGAACCGGTAGCAGTAGTACTCGTTGCGCACGAAGCTATAGTTCGGCACGACGTCGCACAGACCCCACGGGTGTGGCGCAACCGTGGTCGTTGTCGGTGGTCCCAGGTCGCAGGTTGTTTCCGCCACGGGCAGACACGTCTGCTGGTCCTCGTCGAACCACATGGCCGGTGGGCAGACCTGCGGGAAACCGATCTGGTCGACGCAGATGTAGAACTGATTGCAGCTGAACGGATTCGGCACCTGTATCGAGTTCGACACGCCGTTGCAGATGCCGGCGGTCGGTGGTGGCCGGGTCGGGGGTTCCGTCACGATACACTCGACTTGGTCCTGGGGCAGA
The DNA here is from genome assembly GCA_000956215.1 of Anopheles farauti No. 4. Taxonomy (NCBI): domain Eukaryota; kingdom Metazoa; phylum Arthropoda; class Insecta; order Diptera; family Culicidae; genus Anopheles; species Anopheles farauti No. 4. The sequence goes on along the minus strand of JXWZ01007271.1, from coordinate 13,123 downwards.
CACTGTTGGCGCCGATCGTCGAACCACTGCTCGTTCGCGCAGATCATCGGGAACGGGGAACCGTTGACGCACTTGAAGTACCGGTAGCAGAACGATTCGTCGCGAACGTACGCATTGTTCGGGATGCCGATGCACGGGGCGTACGGGTTCGGTGTCGTCGGTGGACGTTCCGGTGCGAGGCCGCACTCGATCGTGCCCGCCTCCGAGCACTGCTGCCGCTCGGCATCGAACCAGAACCCGGCCGGACACACCAGCCGCCAGCCGACCTGGTTGACGCAGATGTAGTACTGGTTGCAGTAGAGCGGATTCGCTTCCAGGTACCCGTTGGTGGCACCGATACAGATGCCGGCCGTGGGCGGTGGTTTCACCACCGGCGGTGGCGTCACCTCGCACTGGACGTACTGCTGCTCATCGCACTGCTGCCGCTCCCGGTCGAAGATCAGATCACCCTCGCAGATCATCGGGTAGGGCGTCCCGTCGATGCACTGGAAGTAGCGGTAGCAGTAGTTCGGATGACGCACCAACCCGTAACCCTCCACACCGTCGCACATCGCGTACGGATCCTCCGGCGGGGGCGTCGCCCCGTGCGGGCAGTCAACTAGCAGCGGCGAACGGCACGACTGTGTGTCCTCGTCGAACCACAGCCCGGTCGGGCAGATTACCGGCACACCGATCTGATCCCGGCAGATGTAGTACTGGTTGCAGAAGCGCGGATGCAGCACCAACCGCTCCTCCACGATGTCGTTACAGATGCCCGGTGTTGGCCGGATCGTCGGTGGCGGACCGTCCGCCACCTCGCACTCCACCGTCCGGTAGTCGGCGCAACGCTGCAGTTCCTCATCAAACCACTGGTCGGCGGGACAGATCAGCGGGAAGGGGTAGCCATTACGGCACTGGAAGTACTCGTAGCAGAAGTAGTCGTCCGGGATGAAGGCCAAGTTCGGTACCTCGTCGCAGGGATTTTCCGGCCGGGGTGGTGGTAGCTCCGGTCCGAGCGTGCAGTTCGTGAAGCCGGGTGTGGTGCACGTTTGCCGTGCCTCATCGAACCACATTCCGAGCGGGCAGATCTTGGACCACCCGATCTCGCCAACGCACACGTAGTACTTGTTGCAGGCGGTCGGGTTCGGGCGCAGCACGTTGTTTGCTGCATCGTTGCAGATGCCCGGCGACGGTGGAGGGACCGGCAACCCGGGACGTAACGTGCACTCCACGTTGTCCGGTTCGTCACAGATGTCACGCTCGGCATCGAACCACAGCTCATCGGGGCACGTCATCGGATAGGGGAACCCATTCACGCACTGATAGTACCGGTAGCAGGCGTACTCGCTCCGTACCAGCGCCCGATCCGGTTCGTCCCGGCACCGGGCTGCTCCTGGGCGCCCGTGTGGGCAGCTAATGTCGGCCGGATCACCGCACACCTGTCGCGACTCATCGAACCACGTACGCCCCGGGCACATGAGCGGGAAACCGATCTCACCGACGCACAGGTAGTACTCGTTGCAGAACAGTGGATGCAACACGAACCGATTGTCCGGTGCGCCATTGCAGATGCCGGGCGTCGGTGTGACGGTCGGTGGACGATCTTCCAGTTCGCAGGTTACGTTGGCCGGATCGTCACACGTCTGCCGGTCCTCGTCGAACCACTGGTCGTCCGGGCAGCGCAACGGGTACGGGCTACCGTCGATGCACTGGTAGAACCGGTAGCAGAAGAACCGATCGCGCACCAAGCCAAAGTTGTCCACCCCATCACAGGTGCTCATCTGCCCATGAGTCACCGATACGGTGGCCAGTAGAAGGGCCACGATTAGCCACAGAACTGAAAACATCGCGAGTAGAGAAGAGCGGCACGTCAGTCAACGTCCGGGAGCGACCGATTGCTCCAGATTCCGCCAGCAAAACTTACCTTTCGAACGCATTCTGATTGGGCTTGGAAGTTTATTCGAATATCGCTAGCCTTCGGGAGTACTAGCGATTACTGGAGTGCCATCTTCACCGCTGGTCACTTAAATACCTCGGCTTATCGTTGGTCCCGCACCATATCACGACCACCAATTAGACCAACGAACGGGCGGATCAGATATCGGAGAGGATATGATGCGTCCCGATAATGTCTTCCCATCGCGACCTTGAGCACGGACTGGGCGCTGCATTTCCACCGCCGCATGACATCTGCACACGCACTGCACTTTTCGTGTCCACACGGTACCCGTCAGACATCGCAAGGCACTAGGAGTTAGCAACCACTATCGTATTGGCCATTACGTAAGATGAGTCAAAGGCGCGTGTGTTTGTCGTGCCTAAATCGAGCCAAAAATAAAGCAAAACACTACACGGTTTTTTTTCTTCGCCAAAACGGCCGTAAAGATACATCCACGCATACGGGTCGGCGTTATCACGGCAAGCGTCGAGGGTGGCCATCTCCCGGTCCCGGGGGGAAAAGATGGATTTATATGACCGTCCGCGACGTAGCGCGGCTTTAAAGATCCGCAACGATTGGATTATCTTTATGGCGCTCCAATAAGCGATGCTTGGCCGACGTGTGAAGTAATCGATAGGCGATCTAGTTCGACCGACCGTGAACTCCATTGCGCCGTCGGACTTCCTAGCACGGGCGCTGGGAACTAGGTCTTTGGTGCGGTCGAATATGTTGGTGTTAAAGCGTTGTCTTTGAAACTTTTGGTCCTAAAATAACGACCAATGACAATGACTCTATGGCCAGCACGAATGGGCCGTACTATTTATAATCCCCGTACACTATCACCAGCAGAATAGTGTATCATCGTGAAACCGGAAAAAGCGCAAGCCTCCAAATGGTCCACACCCACCGCACCAAGCAGGAGACAACGATGGACAACGATAATCTGCTCCCTCGGGTGCGTCTTGGTGGCAGGTTAGCCTAGGTTACGGCTTTTTCATCGGCCTTCATCCCTTTATAAATCGTTCCCCGGCTGCTGGCGACGGCGACCATCAGCCGATGTCTTACGATGCTTTTTCCGCCTTTTTCCGAGGGGTGGATGGCGTTAAGTCCCTGTTATTAACTCCCGTACGGGTCGCCTTTCCCGCCGGGTAGCAACGTTGCCCGATGAAAGACGGTCCCGATGAACCCTCTTCAGTCCGGCAAGAATCCTTCACCGGATTAAGTCAATAAAAAGAGAGGAAATAATAATGCTATTATGGCCATCGTGCCGCAGCATCACTTTCACGAGCACTGGTTTTCTCGACATTGGGAGGGGCCGTTTCCACGTGCCTTCACGCGTTTGGGAGGGGACATTCATTGTTGCAGAAGTGCAGAAGGAATTTTCACATTATTATTGACCTCACCCATCGCCGATTGGCTCGTTCGCAGGTGCCTTCCTGGTGCCGTACGGCATAATGCTGCTGGTCGGGGGCATACCGCTGTTCTACATGGAGTTGGCGCTCGGTCAGTTCAACCGGAAGGGTGCCATCACCTGCTGGGGCCGGTTGGTGCCCCTGTTCAAGGGCATCGGGTACGCGGTGGTGCTGATTGCGTTCTACGTCGACTTCTACTACAACGTGATCATCGCCTGGTCGTTGCGGTTCTTCTTCGCCTCGTTCACCGACAGCCTGCCGTGGACGCACTGCTCGAACGTGTGGAACACGGTCGAGTGTAAGCCGTTCGGGTTCACCAACACCTCGACGGTGGCCAACCGGACGGGGCTGCTTGCGGGGAACGTTACGGCCACGGCCGTCACCACCGTGAACGACACGAAGTTTGCCTCGGCCGCCTCCGAGTACTTCAAGTAGGTATCAGAACGCTCAGGAGCACGCGCCCTGGTTTGAAGAAAACGTTGAACGACCGCCATTGTTCCGTCCATTTTAGTCGCTACATCCTGGAGCTGGACAAAAGCGAAGGCATCCACGATCTCGGTGCGATCAAGTGGGACCTGGCCCTCTGCCTGCTGGCCGTCTATCTCATCTGCTACTTCTCGCTCTGGAAGGGTATCAGCACGTCCGGGAAGGTGGTCTGGTTTACGGCTCTGTTTCCGTACGCCGTGCTGCTTATCCTGCTCGTCCGTGGCATTACGTTGCCCGGTTCGGCCGAAGGCATCCTGTACTACTTGCGACCCAACTTCGATGTCATCTACAATGCGGAGGTGTGGGTTGATGCCGCCACGCAGGTGTTCTTCTCGCTGGGGCCCGGCTTTGGAGTGCTGCTTGCGTACGCTTCATACAACAAGTACCACAACAATGTCTACAAGTGGGTAACAAAATCCGGGTTCACCGGTTGTCACCGTTTCTTGAACCATTATAACCTCCTTTCTCCTCCAGAGACGCGCTGCTGACCAGCTTAATCAACTCGGCCACCAGCTTCATCGCAGGGTTTGTAATATTCTCCGTGCTCGGGTACATGGCGCACGCGAGTGGGCAAAGCATCAAGGACGTGGCGACCGAGGGTCCAGGCTTGGTGTTCGTCGTCTATCCGGCCGCGATCGCCACGATGCCCGGGAGTATCTTTTGGGCACTGATATTCTTCATGATGCTGTTAACGTTGGGTTTGGATAGCTCGGTAAGTAGCATGTACTAAGCACTTACGGTACTAAGTAAGTACTAACGGGCCAATCGTTCCAGTTCGGTGGATCGGAAGCGATCATCACGGCGTTGAGTGACGAATTCCCAAAGATTGGACGCAACCGGGAGATCTTTGTGGCGGTGCTGTTCTCGCTGTACTTTGTCGTTGGTTTGGCCAGCTGTACGCAGGGTGGTTTCTACTTTTTCCAGCTGCTCGATCGCTACGCGGCCGGCTACTCGATATTGATAGCCGTGCTGTTCGAATCTATCGCCGTATCTTGGATCTATGGTAAGCGTTTGAAACGTTTATATGAAGAGTTATATAAAAAATCGTTTGGTTGCCTGCTGGTATGCTTCTTTTCAGGTACGGAACGGTTCTGCAACGACATCAAGGACATGATTGGCTTTGCTCCTGGCATTTACTGGCGTGTGTGCTGGAAGTTCGTGGCACCGCTGTTCCTGCTGTTCATCATCATCTACGGCTTGATCGGGCATGAGCCGCTCAGCTACGAGGACTACGTGTACCCGTCGTGGGCCAATGTGCTCGGATGGTGTATAGCTGGCTCCTCGATGATTATGATACCGCTAATGGCTTCCTACAAGCTCATTGTCACACCCGGAAGCTTCCGTCAGGTATGGTATCTAGTGCGCCCATTAGGTAGCTCTATTAACTGAAACAATAAAACACTCACGACATATGTTTTTTTAGCGAATTAAAATCCTTACCACTCCCTGGCGTGATCAGCAGATGGCCGTGAACGGTGTAACGATCGAACCGGCACAGGTTCGCCTCACGCACTCCGACGAGGGAGAGGAAGTTTGAGTACGTTCGCGTTTCTATGGACCTCGGTTTGACATCTACTTCGTGTGAAACCTTGTTGCGACGATCCCATTGGTCCCTGTTTTCCGAATGTACGGGTTGTAGTTTTCATTGTATGTCCTTCCGAGCCCTTCCCAGTTCTGCTGCTAGCTGATAAGTGTTATCCATTGCGTACAGATTTTGACGATAAGAAAGATTTTCCGATAGGATAGCTCGAAAGTATACTTTTAAGATGCTTTTAGCGGTAGAAATCGTCGACCGTCGACGTTAGTTCTGAGCTAACTGCGTCGTTCACACTCTCTCGCTCTCTTTCTTACTGAGTGAAACACACCTAATGCTGTATAGGATAATATAAAGAGTAATCAAGGCGCAAGCTGAGGGCATTAGAAATGCACCTAGATTGCCGAAATTTGTACATAAGAAGCAAACTCTAAGCACACGTTGAAATGCGGGACAATTTGCAGACTGCAACGATCAGGCGGTCACCCTCTGGGCGGGGTGGGAGGCTGTCTCCGAGGGACGCTTTCACAACCGCCAGTCGGGACTTCCGATGCAACTAACCTATGATGAAGTATTGGTGGGCTAGTTCATGTAACAGGCCAGAGATAGGCTGTCACGGTAAATCTAGAACTATTTTTTTATTTCCATTAGAAGCAATTTAGGTTGGGCCAGATCACGTACTGTAGTGTCGTAGAGACGTGATTGCTTTAGCGAAAGTGTTTCATGTAACTGTAATAGCTTTCATTTCTACGCAATGTTGCAGCCAAACATGCTGGTACCACAAAGATAGCACAATGTTGTTGATAGCCTAGAATGCAAACTATATAATCGACTTTATAAAACGCGTTACGGGAATGGTAGAACGTTTGTGAAGGATGAAGCTCATGTGGAAAATTTGGAGCCCTGCTTAGCGACCTAGCGACAGATTTCTGCGTCCGAACAGCCGGACGCAACCCAGTTACGGGGCTTTAATTGAGCATGAATTTTATTGAATACGGCGCTGAGAACTATTTCGTAGCAGACGCTTCCCAAGCAGACGCAACGCCATCTTTAGTTTCAATATTCCGGAAAGCTTTCACTCGAGACGAGCTTTCCATTCAGCCATAAAGCTCGCCTCGGATGTACGGTGGCGGAGCTTTTGCTTGTGACGTTTGCTACAATTGTTTTTCGGTGTGTTTTAAACTGACCGTTGTAAGGAAGGCGATTCTAATCCAGCAATCTACACTTAGAATGAGCTTAGACCGGTATGCGATATAAAACAAAACGACAAACACATACTTACAGCATGATTAGCTTCGAAAAGCTTCCCCAAAAGGCCAGGACAATAGTTGTGTACAGCTGTGGGAATAATTTTAAGACATAAGTTGTAATATGAATATTGAAAAAAGCGCATCGCGAACATCCAATCATTTGCTTTTTGCTGGATAGCTTTCATCACGTAGAACACTGTATACCGAAGGCACACACAAGCACACACACTCAAACACGCAAAAACATTCCAGAAAAAAAATGTTAGAAACAAAAAACAATAAAACACCAACGGCTTATCCGCACTAATCTCCGCAAACCTCGGAACACCGGAATGCTGGTGCGTACTTTCCCACACAGCCATTGGGATAGTATGCACAAGAAAGCCAATAGGCCTCTTCACTGCAGCATCCAGTCCGGTAAGGATACCGGGAGAATAGTGCGGAGAAATGTGTTCCCCATTTTGTCGTGTTCAGTGTGCACGTGTAACAAAAAACACCGAGCTGGTATTTCGTGCTAGAGTTGCAAAACCAAACAAAACAAAACAACAAAACAGTCACAACGAACGATGGAGGAGCATTACTTGCTGGGAGAAACATAATACGATACAACAATCGAATTTAGTGTTGTCATTCCTATCCGCCAGTGTGTGTTTTTTTTACTATTTTATTTCTAACAAAAAACGAACCGTGCCGTACATTGTGAGTGAAACTGTTGTAAGTGTACGCGCGGAGAGTGAGACACAAAACCCGGCAGAAGGGAAACAAAGACAGAAAACACACGGTAGGGTCGCTTGCGTGGCACGGAATCATCGTATTCCCGCGAGGTATTAATTTGATTGGAATTAGTTAATTTCCTATTGCATTCCAGTTTTGTTTCGCTTTTTATCGAGCACTAAAATCAGATGCCAGCCAAAATCGCTTCTATTTGTTCTAGCCCGTCCGAGCGAGGGTAAAACATTTGATTTCAATCAATAAACTTTATTTGACAGTAACGAACGGGGAATGAGTGTTGACATCTTCTTCCTCCAAAAAAAAAGAGTGTAGACATCTTCTTCCTTCCAGCGCACGATAATGTGTTCGGATGTGACATGCCTGGCGTATCATGTGATACGGCAGTGGAGCAAGCAAAAAAAAAAACAAAAAACCAAATCCAGCAGGGACGTCCAAAAGGCGTGCACAAATGAATCCTTTCTTCGTATGTAATGTGTATAGTCAGTAAAGTCTAGCGGGGTACTTCTTTATTGTATATTTCAGCATAAAAGTATCATCGTTTGCAGGTTCAAAATACTTCAAAGACATTACATGCGGCACTCGCACGCACCGTACCGGAGCGGAGTCGCCAGGTCAGGTCCAGATCAACTACGTCGCGATTGTTCGGGGAAGCTTTGGTATTTTTTTTTTTTTTCGTTTCTTCATTCGAATTTACCCGCACAGGGTCCTCTGCAAAATCGCCCGCAAAGCAGCACCATCGTAGAATTCGTATTAGTATAGCCTTCTCTTAGCAAAAACCACAAACAGTTTCAATAACTCCTTCTGTCAACAAGCTTTAAGCGCACTCTCTGTCCCTTTCTCACTGTCTCTGTTGCTCTATCGCTCTTTTTTCAACTGGCAATCTACAAAACCCAACAATCGCATCCTAAACATTCTTTTCTTCTACGCCTGCTTTGGTTTGAGTATCAAACAAATTTTTGCGCCACGGTTTCAAAATGGATGCTTTATGTGTGTACGATTATATTCTGATTTTTGGTTTACGACTGTATTACATCAAACATACACATACACACACACAGTAGCTTACACACGCGTTTTTTGGGTTTCGGCGCGCGGAGCCGTAAAGGTATATGCGTAAAAAAAAACTATTCCTGCTCCATTTCCAAACACAGTACAACGAGTTTTGCTTTTGCACCATCCAAACGCACAACTACACATGTAAATTCACCAAACAGAAGCGCATCCAACACTCGCAGGGAGAACAAAAGCGTGCCTCAAAATTCAACGGTGAAACCGATTTAACGTTCCAGCTACTCACTAGAAAGTGTGAGTAGTCGTTACCATCTGTCATCTCTCACGTGGGGTTTTACTTTCCAAAACGTCTTAGCCTAGTGGACACTTAATAGCCCGAGCGTACTCAGGCGAGCAGTCGTGTTCCAGTGATCGTTGTTCATTTCTCATTTGACGCTCTCCGGTTCGCTCCGGTTGTCTACTGAACCGAGCAGGAGTGGCGTTTCAGATAATATTTGGCGGAGTGCGCCCGAGCCGGGTTGGTGGCCGCGGTGTAGCTCGGCAGCGACTTCCGTCGACGGCGCACCGCCGGACTCAGGTTGTACTCGATGTTGGCCTGCCGGAGCAGCTGCTTGAAGACGGTCAGGATGCCTTCGTTGTTTTTGGCCGAGCACTCGGCATATCCGCAGCCCCACTCGAGCAGGGCTCGCGACCGGGCCACCTTAAACGGGATCTGCCGCTGTTCCTCCGGGACGTCCGCCTTATTGCCCACGATCACGATCGGTACCCGGGTGCCACGTACGGCGATAATCTGTGGAAGTGGCACAACAGTGGTCAGAAGAAGTCACCCAGAAGCCCCTGCAGATGACGCTTACCTGTTCCCGCAATCGTTCCACCTCGTTCCACGTTTCCTCATCGTCCACGGCGTACACCAGTATGAACGCACCGCTTGTATTGATCGACAGCTGGCGCATGGCCGGAAACTGGTACGAGCCGGACGTGTCGAGGATGTCCAGCGTGAGGCTCGACCCGTCCGGCAGCTCGTACTCGCCCCGGTGCATCTCCTCGATCGTTTGCTTGTAGCGCGATAGGTACTTTTCGTACAGGAACTGCGAGATGATGGACGACTTGCCGACCCGGGCTGCTCCCATCATGGTTACCCGGTGCCGTTCCTTCTTGACCGTGGCCGGCGGCGATGAGGGTAATCCTCCTTCGCACCCGAAGATGTCATCGTCGGCCAGGGAAGGTCCTGACACACCCGTCGACGACGAGGACGACGAGGTGGACGTTCCAACGCTCGTACCACCCTTGGACGAGCGGTTGGAAACGATCGACGGTATCCGCAGCCGGTGACAGGTACCGGGCATGGCGTCGAGCAGCGCAATTGTGTCAAAGTAGGCGCCACTGGTGCGCTTAGTTGGCGTGAAGGAGATGAGAGAAGCTCTCCGTGCTGGAAATGATAAGAAGAGACATTCGATGAGTGGTCGGAAGTAGTGCGTTAAAGGTTGCCCGATATCTTAATTAACTCATCCATGTGAATCGAGCGCGATTTATTGACATTTGCGGGACATTGCAAGACACTTAGCAGAGCTCTATTCTTATCTTCTACCGGATAATGTTGGGCCAGCTCAGGCAACTTTTCGGCAAAAACTTCGTACCTATCTCTCGGTTACCACAGCAACGCTTTCCGTGAATGGTCGTCAAAACGAAACCTTACGCCAGGACCCTGCACCTGCGTTCGTGCTTTTGCGGTTCTCGGACGGAACGGAAAGGCTGCCATTTTTATCGAGACAATATAACTCAAACCTGATCCTGGCGCTTCCTTTCCATCGCGGCACACGCCGGCGAAGCCACACGCGCGCTGTAATGTGCAGCAACGCATCACCAACAGCAACGACAGGCGTCGCCTACCTTGTGGGGAAAAAAAAGAGTGCTCAGTACACATCCGACGCTCGTGCGCTATGGGCATCCACTTAAGATATATTGAAATGAAGCAAAAATATCTTGAAACAAGTGATTCTGTCGCATTTGTCGGAGTTCTGCGTGAATCTATTAATAGCGGCCGGTAGAAAGCAAACCGCAAGAGACACCACCGGGATGCTTGCAACAGATAAAGACGACCCAATATGGCGTACCGGCGATACTTGAGCAATGAAAGACACACTGTGAAGTCAGCAGGTGAACGAGGGGAAGATTCGGAACCTTAAAACGCTTAATGATCGGCATTGTATTGTGTACACAGCCGCTGCTACCATTGGCTGATTGGGACAATGAGCGTAGGTCTAACAAGCTAATAAGAAATTGCTAATGAACAAAGTTTCAAGGTTCAATTTTCACCAACTTCGTCACACTCCTTTCGCCATTTCACTGTAAGCCATCGTCTTTGACACAGTTCTACAGTGTTTGTGGCGAAGTTTTGCTACACTTGGTCCAAAGTTGGGTGAGTTGAGTGTTACAAATTTTGAAACCATTCGCTGAACGACCGCTCGTTCGTTTTCGAAGCACCATTGTCGCCCGAGAAAATGGGATGTGCCTGGGCCGGAAAGGTGCGATTCAGCCCAAAAAGAGTATCGACTGTCGTTTCGAAAACCATCAATTTCACCATCTTGTTTTACGACTCATTGCCTTCCTCGTGCCTGCTGAGTTTACATTTTTAGATATTTTTTTTTCGGGAACGTTTTTTGCTGCAAATATGACAGAGCTCGTATTTGAAGTCGCTGAAAGGCGAGTGATAGAAAAATTGTCAAACGCGTAGGCAAGCACACGGGCATCCGAGTTGCGATCCCGGACCGTACGGTAACAGTGTTGCGACAAAAAAGCGTAACCCACACGGTGATAAGGATAATGCACCCACCGCCCGGCAGGGAAGCATCAACTAGTATCGACAGCTTCCACCGGGGACGGAAAGGAAGGCGTCTGACATTTTCGACGTTCGCACCGGCCGGCTTCGGCCGGTCGTCCTTCATCCTCGGCGGTTCCAAATTTCCACGCCATTCGGTTTTTGTCTTCGTGTTTCAACTGAGCAACAGGTGGCAGCATGGGGGACCGCTAACGAAACTCGTTTCATAACGTTCCCCTGGCTGCCACTGCGTCCCGTCGGCCGTCAGCGCCAAAACCGGTCGCACGCGGGCGAGGGTTTTTTTTGACGGGGGTTTTCCAACAGGTTGGAAAATCCGATTAATCTGTTCCACTTATACAATTTTGATCGGTCGGCTGACGGCTGACGGTCCCTCGCCACCATTGCGTTCAAGGGCGTTCAACACCCGATCCCTGGGATGCTTCTGGGCAATCGGATTGGGATTTTTTTTCAGCGAACTCGTATCCGTGCCACATCCAGCAGCCGTTAACTCTGAAAAGGGTATGCATTTTTTGTTGATGCTACCAACAGTTGGCTAGTTGGATGACAGTGGATACTTTTTTTTAACAACCGACTGTTACAGTTTTCTGTGACTATCTTGTGGCGAACAACAACGCTAGAACGAGAAGGTGCCTTGTTTTTCATGTTCGTAATCGATCGCAGGCACAGATGACAACCGTAACCATGCGTGGTTGTCGTTTCGTTAGCGATGGAATCTCTAACAAAGATGGCGCGTGGAGTTCTGATGCGTTTTTATGTTGAATTTCTAACCACAATATCACAGTATTTGTCAATCGATTCTTATTAAATTCTGGTGATTCTATTCAGGTGTATTCACTTGCTCATTGTTGATGTTAATCTTGTTGTATCTTAAGAAAAATTGTCTGAAGAAAGGGTCAAAACCTAACGAACGGCTAATGAGCTACGCGGTGCGTAGCAGATTGCATACTACACGGCTGATTTGTTCGGATGCACCACAAAGTATGCAGTATGCAAAACAATCAGTTGTTTTATTACTGACAAGCAACCGGTTGGAGTTGTTTGCTTATTAATTTTCCCATCAAAGCAGTCCCGGTTCTCTCATTATGTTGGTTTGCTGCAGCGATTTAATGGATAAAATGGTTCGTTTTCTTCACGCAGCGACACACTGCAAAAACACCGGACTGAACGGGCAATAGCACGGGTCCGCAGGCACGGGTCCGAACCACAGAATCGAGCGTAGATCGAGGCAAACCGCCATCAAAACGGGCGCACAGGTTTTCCCTCCTAATCCCGGTCGCCAATCATTACCCAACCGGTCCACGTGCCAGTGCGGGGTTTGGAAACCGACCGGAAGGTGTTGCAAACGCTAACGGAGCGAAGGAGCAGGGGGATCGGATGCCATGCCGGGTACCCTTCCTATTCGCTCCCCGCACCACGCTCGCCAATCGTGAAGGACGTGACTTTTCACGGTAAACACGCGCCTGTTCGAATTGCGCATTGCCGTTTTGCGATTGCCCGGCACGGCACTGTCCACGGCGTGCAATCAACAATCCATTTCCGGTTGCACCGCACCGTCCGCAACATCTTCGTCTTCGTCCTGCCGGAGCACGGGCGGTTCCGAGGAAAGTGCGTCCACCGTTGCGAGATCGTTCGGTATCGGCAGGAGGTGAACAATGCGTGCTGACGGATGTAACGGCGCCATTGCGCGGAAAGAAACCGCATGTACTCGCCTCCCAGTATGTAGCGGGAAAAACTGGTAATAAGGAAAAAAAATCGCACTAGTAATATTCGATCCCACACCGATTGACCACGGCTTCTGTTTTCCTCGTACTCTCTCTGTTTTTTTTCTCTTTTCTGTTTCCCCTAACCTTCTCTTATTCCGCTGACCACAGACTCACACAAAAAGAAGGGAAAGAAAAAAAAAAGCTTAAGTTCAAACACGTGTCGCACCGGCATCGGGTG
>JXWZ01007266.1:0-36061 GCA_000956215.1 Anopheles farauti No. 4 | reverse complement strand
TATAAACCATCGTGGTCTTGGAACTGGTGGAACGTGAAGTAGGTGATCTCGCGTGACTCAACGCCGCCAGTTGGAGGCTCCATTGTGACGTGGTCTGGCCTTTGTATCGCACGTCATTAGTGTCGTGGCCAGTTGCGTCATTACCCTTCTCCTATCCAACAGCATACTATTGCCTTCGGATGTGACCACAAAAGCGGTATCATTTAAAATTTGAGAAGGATGATCAAGTTTCGATCGGTCGTTACGGCTTGACAATAGGTAATGAGTAATGAGTAGCTCTCAACCTACCAAAGTGTCTGGCCTAGAAATCTATCGATGTATTCGTCGGTACACTAACGGCATGTACATCTCTACGAAACGAAATGCCTATATTCAAGCAATTCCACAACCAGTTCCGTTCTGCAGACTCCCCACCGATCCATTTACTTGTCACTCACACTCAAGCACTGCTGTATACGCTGGCAGTCGTGTGCATTAACGACAAATCCCATCGGTCAATACATGCGCTGTAATTGAGGCCACAAATCGCTGGAACAGCTTTCCTGTGTGCGTGAGTGTGTACCTGCGTGTGGGAACACAGATAAACCCTCGCTACGGGTATGGCTCTGTGTCTCTCGGTGTGTGAGAAGGTGTTTGAGCTCTAGTTCATTGGTATATCCCCACCGTCACCACCAGCTGGGCTTTTCTGCGATGCGTCTAGTGTCGATGACTCCGGGCGGGTTTTGCGGGTGGTCTGGCGACTCGGTTAGAGATCAGCCCCTGAAGTGAAAGTAGAGGTTTATTTTTAGCGCTCCATTTTTTTTCTTTAATTTTTTCGTTTTGTTCCGCCCGTGTGGTGAAGTAAAAGGATGTAGGAAGCTGTTCTTCTTTGTGATTTGCTGGGCGCTCTCCAGTAGGGAGAGGAGATGATTAGTCACTGCGACAGTTGATAGTTTCGTTCCTCTCGGTATTTCCTGTGCGAGGAACACTTTGTTAGGAATTAATATTTAATCATTTCCGCTTATGTGTCATCTGCACGTTTCATACGTCATGTTTGATGCGATTGTGTGTCATAACATTTGTCATCATGATTCATCATCATACTTCATCGGTAACTTATTTCGTAACGGTAACTGAAACGGTAACTTATTTCGTAACCAAGTCTAATTCTATCTCTTGTTTTCTACTTTCAGCACCAGTCGAGACCGCTATGCATCTTTCTCGACACCTAATTTTACTCTTCCTTGTCAGAATCTTTTTTGGAACCTGATCTGCTCCAAACTCTTGTGCCGAGGTGGTTTTTGCCATCGCATCGGTCGATTACCAGAGATCGGCTTGAGGATCACACATAGAAAATGGAAGAGGGAGACAGAGAGACAGAGAGGTGAAGTAACCGGACCGGAGTTTACCCTTGTATGCGTTTGCTCGACCGACTTTTCCGTGCTTCCGAGGCAAGAGGATGGCTTTGATGAATATCGTTTACGGCCCACCCCCGGCGCCAGCATGTCAAGTAGAAGGCGGGTATACTACTACCGTGTATCTATAACACCTTACATGCAATGCAACACATTTCGAGGCAAACGAGGGTTTTAGCCTTTCTTTTGACAGCGAATCCGTATTCTGCTCTGCGCAACACTCCTCCTCCGCACACCCTGCACGAGAATCGCCAAAACGCTTACGAATCAAGGGGACAGCTGTGTTGAGGCATCCCAGAGTATCCAAACTCGACGACGGGTCTCTTGTTGGAGTTGGGTCGGTTTCGCTGGACACAAGCCTCTCACGTCTAAGTATTAAAACCTCTCTTACCCATTGTGTTTGACCGCCGTTTGTCCGCCCTCGGTGAGAAGTGAGTCGTGTTCTCTCGGGTGAGACTCTTCGCACCATCACCGCTCACCTCGGTGGGTGTGTGTGTATAAGCCAAGTAGCTAGTGGAGCATACTTAACCTAACACGATTTTGCTTGAAAAGAATATTGACTCACATACCTGCATGATTGCGCAGAGTACGAAGATCTCATTTCTAGTTTGGGTGTTTGTGTGCGTGCGTGTTCTCACTTACGCTTCTCACGTCTCACCGAGCGGAGTCGGATCGGCTTTGTGGTGGCAGGGACCAGTTTATATGAGTAGTTGTATGAAATATCTCTCGGGTTCACCTGTGTGTGACCCGCTTAATGCACGATAAGCGTTTAGCTATCTCTTATAGATGCCGTGTTAAAGATGTTCTCGCAATGGAGACGGCCTTAACAGTCCTCAGTGTGCGTTCCGTGTGTTGAACACTTCTTCGATGGGCGAAGCTGTACCTAAATGAAGACGGTTCTCGTAGACTAGACTAATGCGGACAGCTTGCTTGGATTTGGGTGAATTTGTGCAGCTCTTGGGGTCGTCGAACGAAACGTTGGAAGTCGCGGCGACAAGGAGGTGACGTACACGAGACGAACACGTAGCAATGCAAAAAGCAGGACAGGATTCGGCAACCCATGCGCCGCGCTACTGCAATGGTTGGATACAGAAGGCCTACCAAGAGAATCTCGGTGACTGCGCTTAGGCGTACCAACGAACGTATGGAATATGGAATACTTGTACAGTTGCTGGTTTCAGATATACATGCGCGCTTCCCTGGCCACCTGTAAGACAGACGGATTGCCATAGTGACCGATTGCCTTCGAGATTTCAGTCAGCAGCATCGCGTCGCTCTGCAGTCCATTCACGCTGTCTGTTCTTACTACACTCTTCAACACGTGCCATGATTTATTTTACGCAGTAGTTCGGATGTCCGGAATGGACGTGGATACCAGCTCATCTTCACCAGGATATAGTCTCCTTGGTGTTCGTGTTTACTTCATCTCTGGGGTTTGTTTTGGCACCGGTGATCCGATCGGAGATATGGAGCACTTCGGCGTTCCCGTCCCCTTTCTGTGTGTTGTGGAGTTCCCTGTTTTTCACCGACGGCGTTTTCGGAAGGAAGTTTCTCCGCTTGGTATTTGTGTCAGCGAACTGGCCCAGGCAAGCGTGAAGAGGATGCAGATAGTCGCAAGAAGATGGGCCCATCGTGTTTAGGGCGTTTTTTTCGGTTCTTCTGGGAGCGGCGGCGGCGGCGACGGCGACTACGGCAGGCGGGATCGGCGGGGATGGACCTAGGATCTTGGACGGAGCGGACGATTTTGCTCGTACCAGCGAGAAGAACTCCTGCGCACGGACGGTGCCAGCGAGTGGCCAGCGAGAACAGAGCATAATCCAACGATGTTTTCCTGTAGCAGCGATGGAAACGTGACTATTTTTATATTGCGTGCTTTTTACAACGAGCTGCTTTATGTCACATATTTTAAACTCTGACAACTCGTCGGGAGATTATCCAAGAGAATCGAAGTTCTCGATGGATGGATTTGGACCAGCAATCGTATACAACTCCATACAACTGAAAGAGTTTGTTGAGGAATATTCTGGACTGGAGGGGATAAAATCATCGTATAAATTTCATCTTTAGACGTTCGTGGTGATACTTATCGAGCCACTGATTTCGAATGATAAACGGTCCAGATACAACTCTAGCTACCTGAATTGCTACACGTTTGGGTTTCAACGCTGATAAGGAGCATCAATTGAATATATAGTATATGTAGAAGAGACATGTTGCCGTATTCAACACACTATTTTGGCACACTGCTTCACCACGAAACTATCCCGTACTCGATAATGCAGCAAAGCTTATTGGTCTGTACAGATGCTAAGTAGCGGCGTTTTACTGTAGCTGCTCGACAAAACAGGGTCCCGACGAGTTTTTGACGAAAACCCTCCCACATACACACATCGCTTCTCCAGTGCACGTCCATAATGCTTATTTATCATCAGCGCCTGAGAGATTTTGAACGGAACGTTTGCTGTACTACGGCATCATCAGTCAGTATTTGGTCTCATCTCACTTGTTGGGCGACCTTCCAGCAAGGTCTCTTAAAATGCTGGTTTATGTCGACGAAGTCTACTGCGAGTATCGCTGGTCTACCTCGAGCAGTTAAGCGAATGAATCTTCTTAATTCAAATGATATATTCAACCCCTCTTTTGGCATTACAACACACGAGCTTAATAATGGCGCTTATTGTCTCCTGACACCTACTACTTTCGAAGAGCTGTTATCTGAGGGATCCAAGCGATATTGGAACGGGGGATCCGTCATTAAGATGTGCTGCCAAGAGGTGTCTTCAAGCAACGTATCCTGAGTTGATAAGCAAGGCTTTGCGCGGATCGTCTGAATTCGCTTAGGCGTCAAACCGTTGATCACGTGTTTACACGTTTGCAGCGTAGTTTGACCCTTCGCAATTCATTGTTATCAAACGTGGCTTTGCACGTATGGTGCAGCTCATCGCGTCGTTTTGCAGTCAGTTCGTGTGCTGTCTGGTCTACTAGACGCCTCCAACCACGCAATGGTTGCTTTGGTTGATCCGTAGAGGGACAGATCAGACAAAACGCGCTGCGAACGCCCCGATGGAAGGCCGCCATTCGGAAAGTTGGACGGATGGATACACCAATCATTCATTATCAGATATGGAGCACTTCGGCGTTCCTGTCCCTTTTCTGTGTGTTGTGGAGTTCCCTGTTTTTCACCGGCAGCGTTTTCGAAAGGAAGTTTCTCCGCTTAGTATTTGTGTCAACGAATCCCGGCCCAGGCAAGCGTGAAGAGGATCCAGATAGTCGCAAGAAGATGGGCCCATCGTGTTTAGGGCGTTTTTTTTTCGATTCTTCTGGAAGCGGCGACAGCGGTGGCATCGGGGAGGACCTGCACCTGAACGGAGCGGACGGTTTTGCTCGGCAAGCGAGAAGAGCTCCTGCGCACGGACGGTGCCAGCGAGTGGCCGGCGAGAACAGAGCAAAATCCAACGACGCTTTCCAGATGCTGTGATTTTTTTATTGCGCGCTGCGGTGCCTTTTTCAAGTGTCAAAAGATGTGTCATCAATGTCAGCGACAAGTATTTTACGTAGAAACGAGGTTGTTTTAGCTGAAACCTCACAATCGACGCTGAGTGAATCGCTGGAAGAGTTCTTGGTCAATACTCTATCACTCCCGAAAAAGAGGCCAGAGGTATTCCTGTATTAACACTACATATGTATTGAATATACCGTATAATGGCTTGAATCGTACGAAGTGCATGAATCAAAGATGATCCAGAGATCAAAGAGCTAGCCGATTTTCGGAATTCGTGAAGGCTACTGATACAATTGCCCAAAGCATGTCCAATGATCCACTGTTGCAGCGATATTACCTAGTTTCTATATTGGAGCTGCTTTGCAGTACGAACATCGTTGTTGCCAGTTGTTTTATCTATATGGCGGAATGCAAAATTGCTGTTAAGTTCTATCAAAGCTACATCTGCACATAATATTATCGAATATTAAAACAAGAGAGAGAGAGAGAGAAACAGATTGCATAATATTGAAATGCATGAGTTAGGCTCGCAACTAAGCTCCATTTACTGAACAATGGAATATTACATACACCTGTACACTATCACGATGCTATGATGATGTGATGAGAATCGTTAAGTGCGACTCGTTCAACGAGTCTTTACAACAACAAACCTTAAACAAACACAATACAATTCGTTTGCGATAATTGAACACTCAAGATTTACTACTAGACGTATATAATTCGATCTTCGAAAGCAGTCGCTTGAAATGACATAAAGGTCTTTTGGTGAAAACTTCTGAACGCCATAGCGCGCGCCACCTGGAGGAATTGAACCGCACGATAAAAATGAATAGAAGTGGACATGCAACAAGGACCTGTGGGACAGGGGGTGGGAATAACTCAAAAAAGTTAGATTTTATTCGAAAGACGACAGGACGAAGCATATGAAAACCAAAACCCATTATTGAAAACCCCAAACTGCCAACGCGTGCGAATTGCAAATGCAAGTATTTGCAGATGTTATGCTGATCTTCTGAGACCTCGTGAGAAAAGATTTAAAACGCACCCAGTGACAGGGCAACTTGTTTGTGACAGATGTTGTTGTAAAGATACACAAGGAAACACACATCCCGAATGTTTGTTTCGGCTTCTCTCTCCGTTCCATGCTGCATGCATTGCGAGCGGCCACCATGTTGTTGCCCACTGGTGCCCACTGAGCCCCTTTCGTCCACACAGAGGCGGAGGGCGTTACTTTGCGTGCCAAGAAACGAAAACGAACTCTAATAAAAAATTCAATTTTCATTTCCAAACGAAACCGTTCTTTTTGTTGACGCCTTTTGATTGGTTCAGAAGAAACGCGAGCTAGTCGCACCACCATTACAAACAACCCTTTCTCCCCGAAAGCCTTGCTGTTCTGGTCCGTTTCCTGTTTCCCCTTCCTCTCCATAGCGATCCCTCCTTCTACGCAATTCTACCTAGCAAGCGATTGTGTAGCATTGGCATGCTACCGCTGCCTGCTGGCAGCGCTTTTCCGTCAGTTTTTGTTTTCTATCTATCACCTCTGGTCCCAACACACAACGCACACATTAGATCGCGCCATTTTGCGCCGATGCATTGAAGGTGCGAGATGAGCGTGCGTGTTTGTCCTCTATACCAGCAGAACTGGCTGGTGGAACTGGCCACTGTATCTGCCGCTATATCGGACGTTGGACTGGTTCTTTTTTTTTTGGAAGCAAACCCCCGCGTATGAAAGAAGAGAAAATGGCAGCAGCCAGCTACATCTTTGTACACACACCCACATACACACACAGAAAGATCCGCGAAAAAGGAGAAAGGATAACATCCAACACACCCACCAAGAGGAACGAAACGAGTGGTATACTAGAAGAGGAGGAACAGAGGCAAAACAGCACTAGCAGAAGTGCAGACAAGCTTTTTACCTGCCAGTGGGGCAGGTATAGTAGAACGCGCAGGTAATGACGTGTACGCGTGAAAAAAGACCTATAAAGCCAATTCTTTTGAATCCTCTCCATACGCCCGTTACAGAAGCGCTAAATGCCCAAGCGCCGGTGCACTACTTCTGTTTCGATTTTAGTCGCAATTAGAGAAGATTACGGTTTGGAAGCACGGTCAGCTACCAGTAAGCGAAAACACACAAAGTGGCGCAAACCCACGTATCCGCGGAGATGAGACACGCCTGTAAAAGGTGGACGATACTTATAAGAAGACGCGTCTTACTCGAACATCGGTGGTAGGCCGTTTGTAGGCAACATGCGTCGGGCTGGATGTGTTCATGATGGTCGTGATCGGTGTTTTCCCCTTCAAATCGTGCTCCTGATCGGTTGCTCCAGCTCCAAACACACATGAGGGACCAGGCCATCCGGGCACTGGGTCGCCCCGTACCACCACGTACGCCACGGACATCGTGAAAGTCATCGCCGCTTCTCCCGCCAGTGTGGAAGAATCCAAACCCACTCTTTCACCTACTCTCTTTTGTGTCTTGTGTGCGATTTTTGTTTGTTTATTCTTTTCGCCGTGGGATCTTCCAGCTTCGGTTGGGGTTTTTGGTCCCATACGTGCTACCTTGCGTATGTATGCGTGTGTTTCTGGCCTGTTTGTGTGCGGTTGTGTGCGCGTGTGGTCGGGATCAGCCCGCGTGGCCACCGGGATCAAGCACTCGTACGCCAAGTATCGTGTCCCGCGTAGCCGACGTGTTGAGCCAGTCCCACAGCAGATAACCCGAAAGAACACCGGCACACCATCCACCACTCTTAGCTCTCTTGAAGGTTTTCAGCTCCAACACCACCACCACCACGAAACAAAAAGCAAGTGCGTCTGTGTGCGTCTGTTGTGCGTGAGTGTGTCCGGTATGTGCGGAAAAGAATACGCGCTTGTAAACACAGCTCTAGATACTAGTTTGATACTCCGATATGCACCATAGAGAAACAAAAAAAAAACATCATGGACAGAACGCGTGCAGTTCCATCGCAATCGTCGCAGGAGTTCAGCAAAACACGCCGGCTCCTCGTATACACTCTATCTGTTAAGTCAGCTCTCCTTGTGACCCCTTCCCCCGCTCACAATCACAAACTCTTCACACGCCCTATAGGTGGGAGAAGAACGACGGCTTCGACGATGTGGAAGAGAGCGTACCGTCGGTACGGTTTGGTGCTCCCGTGTACTAGCAAAATTGCGGCCATCTTCCCATGTGTGCGTTTTGTGTGCGTTTGATCTACACAACTCCCATGCGCGCGTGTGTATCTAGCCTGTACACTCCCACACACTCGGCGCCCGACTCGTAGCGTCGTGCATCTACGGAATCGCCGGTGACGTTCGCACTGTCACGTTAGTTTCTAGTTCTACTAAAACGCGCCCTCTATAAGCGATAGACTAAGTAACGAAGAGCTCGATCCAGCAGCATCCCGTCTGTGCCGTCGCTTCGTGCGTGCGTGTGGAGACGGGGCGTACTGGTGGGATTGTGTGCGGGGCCTTTTGCTGTTCACACTCCGCTCGGGTTGGACAGCGCCAGGCGTAATACGATCACACTGCGCCCCTCGTTGGATCTGCAAAAACGAAAGTGTTCGTCTTTGAGAGTGTGTGTGTGTGTGTGCGCGCGCCACAAGCAGCAGAAACAACAGCAGCAGCAGCAACAACAGCAGCAGCACTAGTCGATACTATCAGAAAAGAAGTTTTGATCACTCCCTCCCCCTTGGAAAGCCCCAAACGCAAGCACAGAAGTGTGACGTGTAGCAGGAGCGAAAATGTGTGTGTGTGTGTGGCAGGAAGGTGGGAGGGAGATCAACTTACTCGACGAGAATCTTTAACTCAACAAGTTCCAAAGAAAGCGAATGAGAGAGAGAGAGAGCGAGAGCGAGAGAAAGCGGTATCGCGGTAACACGAGATTTTTTGTTTTTTTCCCCCTTTTATTATTTCGCCAAATAGTTTCCCGTCCCGTTCGCTTGATTCGGTGCGCGCGCTACGAGTTGGGTGTTTTATTTTCCCGGCAGGAAAGCTACACGTTCGTGTGACAATGCGTGCGCGCTCGCGTGTGTGTGTTTCCCGGTGAACGAGTGTTGCGTGTATGGGTGATACGATGCGAGCGCACCGTTTCCTCTTCCTCTGAACAGTCCACTAGACAACGATTGAACCGATTTCTTCCGATCGCCATGATTCCGGGTCCAGCGGGGAGGAACTCGTCGAGCACCATCACACGGCCACCGGGAGGCGGCTACGCTCCCTAAGATCATTTACTTGCGTGTGTGTGTGTGTGTGTGTGTGTGTGTGTGTGGAAAGCAAAGGACGTCCCTTGAAGTCATCGAGGGGATAGATTTGGGACAACCACTGGAGGAAAGTTTTCGCTCTGGGAACCGGCATCGGTCAACCGATCGGTGACGTTTCTCTACGAGCCTGCATTCCTCCGGAACGCGATCCAAACCCATTTTGACAGCTGTCAGCGTCCTAAGTGCACAAAACAACAACAGCGAACAAAACAAAACTCAAAACAAACTACTCAAAAATCAGAAACAAAAAAACAAACGACGACGTGACTGGCGCGTCACCGCGTTTTTTTTTGGTAGACTACGTATGCTTACATATGCGTACGGGACTGATTTCCACCACTCCACCTCCACTCCACCAACTATGTTTAAGTTCTCCAGAACGCGTTCTGCGCACAAAATAAGCAAACGAACGATAAAAAAAAAGAAACCCATACCGTGTCACCAGCCAGCCCAGCAAATCGACGTGTACTCTAACTCTAACCCGCCTATCTACCTATACATCTACGTCCGGTTCACCTTCCGTAGCAAGTAAGAGAACGTGCCCGTTCAATCGCTATTCAGCGGTTTTCCAGCTTTCAATTTTCGGCCTTCAGCGGGCGTAAAAGCGATTCCCTCCCGGTTTTAATTTGGCTGATTTTTGGTTCGCTTCCGCCCGACCCGGGGACTGATTCGGGGATTGTGTCGATTGGAAGATTCCGGTGCCTCTAGTGGGGATGTTTTCTACTCACATCACACACCAACACATTTGTGGACCTCAAAGCGCCTATGCCTCCACGCGATGCTTACATTCCGGACGGTACGGTCAAATCCCGGAGTTTTGTTTGGAAATACCCACCCGTGCCATCCCGCGCCCTCCGGCTGCTCGCTGCCGTCCTGCGGTCCGTCCGCCATCTTCCCTACCACTTGGGGTCACTGTTCACTGGTTTTTAATTCCACCTTTAGTTTCTCTGTTTTTTTCTCCTCCGTACTCTGCAAAACAACTACAACAGGCAAAGCAAAACAAAAAAAAACGAAACGAAACGAAAGCGTGTTCCAGTTCAACAGCGCGCGCGTGCAGCGGTGACTCTACGCTTCTCCTTTCCTCCTTAAAAAAAACCAAAACAACGTGAAACCTGTGGACCGGTGGGCAGCGGCTCCATCGTGTCCACACGGAAAGTGTGCTAAAAACCAAAACAAACCACGTGTCAACGTCACCAACGAACGCGCGCGTGTTCGCTGCTGCTGCTGCTACTACTACTACTACTATTACTACTATTACTACTACTACTACTATCTGCCACGACCGGGTTCGGGACGGGTGTGATGTTATCTGTCGGGACGGCGGGTTTTCGAGATGGCCGGCCGGGTTCTTGGGTGGTATTTCCCTAACGCGGGGCTTGAAGTGGGCCAATGGTATAGCTTCGTGAGTGGAGATGTGTTGCGTTCAGTTCTCCACAAGCAAATACTACATGCAGAACACGCTTCCCTGTTCTACACTTTATCCTGTTTCCTGTCACTATTTTTTTATGGAGCAACTGTTCGGAGCTGGTTTTGTTTAGGATGCACCGGTTCTCGACTTCGCGATCCCGCGCACAAAGCTAAAGATGCAAACCGAAGAAAGCCTCACCCGGCTCCCCCTGCTCAATGGTTAAGAATATCTGAGATGTCGATGTCGAAAAGCACGCGAGAAAAAAAAAGAACAATCGAACAAAAAGCGGAACGGAAAAAATAAAAAAAAACGCGAAGCAATGCGGAATAATAATCGAATCCAACCCAGCTAAAACCGAACCACCCGATAAAACAAACCAACCCGATAAACGAAAAAAAAACGCAGGAAAAAAGCCCAAAATAGCATTCGCTACGGGCGCGTAACTAATCGAACCCCAACAAATATAAAAGGACAAGTGGGAAGAGGGCGGGTAAATAAAAAACAATAAACTAAAGCACACTTTTTTTTCCTTTCTCGCTCTTGCGAACGCTACACACGCGAAAAAAACGCGAAATAAAGAAGACGTTGCTAGTAACGTTAAGTTAAGGAACGTGAAATCAGTGCTTGGTTTGGTTTTTGTTAGCCGTTGATGACATGAATGCGTGAAACTGAAAGAAATGCAATGTTGCTAGCGTCGGTTGCGCCGGGGTTCGTTCGTTGGTCCGTTCCTCCCGGCTGGGGACGTATTTGAATGCTTTCGTTCTATGGAGACGCCTGGTACTTTTCATTCTATTGCCATTTAACTTATTGACTGGTTCACATGGACGCTTCAATCTCCTTGTAGATCGCATTAAATTGGCTACTCCATGTAGAGAGTAATTTTTTAGCAGGTTGTTATAGTTAAAACGTTCAGACTCTACATCAAAATAATTTCTGCTCTTAGTTAAGTAGTTGCGAAGAGAACGGCGAGAGCATCAATAAGGGGTATATAAATGCTACTTAAATGTATATACTTAAATGTATGTATAAACTCTATGATATTTTTGAACGACCGGATGGGACTTCTCAAAACGAGTTTTCATAGATCCCCCGCTCTCAGAATAAAGAAGTACTCGTAGAACAGGTAGTTACGATGGTTTGTTTCGCTATTTATTGAAGATAAATTCCTACACTACGTTTAGGCGCATAAGCAATACTGGCGTGGAACGGCAAATAGTAGTTTACTGGCTCGGCTAGATGATTGGCTTCCAGAATTCACTGTTCTAAAGATGTCTGGAGCTTGAACTGACTACCATTGCAGACTACCAGCGTGTGTTTTGATGGCGATGGTGGCGTGTTTGATCGTGGACAGACCGGGACCGGGAGTTCAGTGTTGGTTCATTTACTTGTTGCTGTAGTAGTCAGCGAAGAGCGTCCATATCGGTTCCATATAGCGCTCCTGCATGTACGGATCCGAACGGTGCTGGTAGCGGTGAGCGTCCGGCGATGGATGACACGGATCCCGGACACACTTTCCTTTCAGGCAGCCTATACATTTGCCATTGCAGCATTGCAGCCCATCCGCACATTTGCTGGTGAGAATGATCGAGAGTTCTTGCGTCGAGCATTTGTCACCTGGGCCCTGGCGAAACGAATTTGAATATCAGCCATGTTAGAATGTCCGTTGGAGCTATCTTGGTAAACTTACATTATAGCAGCTAAACTGCTGACAGGGGTCTATGAAGAAACCGTAAGGACAATTGCTGATGTCGGGTACGGGACGAATTCTACATCGGATCTCTTTTACATTGGTTCTACGTTTGTTTGGAAGGAAAGAATGAGAAAGAAATGGTTTTAGTCCTAGCTTTCCACCAAGCCTGAAAACGTCACTAACGGTTGAGCCAAACTCCAATAGATGTATCCCATGAGTAGCACGGTCAGTAGTAGTACGCTTCCGGACGACATTTTAGAATTTAAGGTTTTTTTTTATATGTAGCTATAATACGTAGACACAAACGGACACAACAAAACAGCAAACGCAAGCTTGGACAAGAAACTGGCTCGCGGATAACACTGACGAGGTACTATCTACACTTATAAGTACACTTATGCTATACACTCTCCCTCGAAACGTTGGGTTGTTTCGAGCTCCCGGACGAATCGCTCGAATCGATGCACAGGATGTGTCTGCCTGTTGCAAGGACCGTTCGGTAAGCTTTTATAGTGGAAAACATCGTCCTGTGTGTCCGCACAGGCTCCTCGCAAACCGCGATTTCGGATGACCGCGTGTCTCCAGCGTGTCCCGGACATCAACGTGGCCTTCACAGACGGGTATATTTTAAAAATTTGTCTTTCCTACATCCTTGGCGAACGGAAGAACGGCCACGCTTGTCAGTCATACAGCGCCTGTCTGGTGTTGCCTCGTGGTCCCATTTCCCTCATTAGCATCTCCACTAGAACTCCGCCGGATAAGCCACACTAATTGACAGTGACAGTTCGCTCTGGTCAAGTGGAAGCTTTGCCTTTTGTCGCTGCCTACGTTCTTTTTCTTTTGCCCGCGCTGGTCATCCAGGGGGCGGGGATGTAAAAGAATAAATATGTTATTTTAATCGACATTACAGCATCACATTGCATGCATAATTACAGCCGGCCGCTCCAATGGGTCCGGATGCTTAAGATGCACGACATGGATGGCTGTGTGCTTAGTTTGTATCCGCTAGGGTCAGCTATATCGCAGCGATTGTTTTGCGATAGAAGCATTTCGAGTACAGTAGCAGGAATTAGATTTCGGAGTGAATTGTTAATTACTGACAGTGATAGGCTCACGCGATCAGGGACTACTAGCAATGGCGGTGTACCAAATCGCGAGTGATAACTTATGGCATCTAGCAGGTCTACTCAACAATCAACGCAACGTAAATCTGCAATTTAAACAGTGGATCTTCTACGATACTTGGCGACAACCTGATCAAAAATGTTCTCAAGGGAAGAATTGGCTTAATGTGCCGAAAAAGAGAAGAAACATTATGGTACTATCTGGCAAAAGTTGGTAGCGACAACATGTCCATCAAGGGCAATTCTTCTAATGTTATGTAAGAAATTGAAGTGAATTTTATTAGTCTGGTAGTTCTCCATATAACTAAATTGATAATGAAGCATTTCGGATGTTATAGAGCTTCCAAGTTACTTAACTTCACACAGTATTGCAGATTATTGTTCAAAACACATATTTATTTGACGATAAATGCAAGAGCAAATGTGCATCGTGTCGGTGCAATTCATGGAATCATTCGTTCATCGTTGCATCCCGTATATCATAGCTTGTATCATGATAGCTGCGCCATTAGTCACAGGCAAACACAAAGAAAAAAAATTGGAAAATTATTACGGGGTTATTTTCAGGCAGAATGGTCTGCATAAAACAGTAATATAATAGGGTATAAAATAATTTCCTAGACGCTACACACGCGCCCACACACACGAAAATTTTTCAAACACAACTCTTAGCAAATTTCGATCGGCAGATAAATATCGGTTTTGGGCAACAAAGTTTCCAACTACCAGCTGCTGCTGTTGCCAGCATCCATCCTGCCTATTTTATGGATGTGAGAGGTTGCTTAATCCTCCTTCGCCGGGTAGCTCAATTCGTAGAACAGCTTGCCGATGCCAGCGAGACCAACCAGACTGAGAACCATCGTCACGGAGAAGAGCGCGTTGTCCATTGCTCCACCCTTCAAGAACACGGGCTTTCCATCCGGCTTCTGCAGGTGGAACAACACCAAAAACAGACGATTGTATAAGCAAGCTGTAAGCGCGATTGTATATTACTCCGCAATTACTCACCTGAAACTTCTCTTGGATGTGCCGGAGTTGCTTGTATCCTTCGGCAACCTCACCGGACGAGGCAGTCGCAGTACGGGACAGCTGGCGGGCCTGCTGCTGCTGCAGCACCAGGCGGACGATATTCTACAGAAAATATGGCCAAATTACGTAATGTTTTGTTGGGGTTATATTTTTTCTCCTCGCAGCTTCATGAGTTCCGCACAGTTCATCTGCGTAGTTTGATCAATCAAATCCGAATCTTTCCGAACTGTGCCCAGACGGAGCAGAATTTTCCTGCACTTACCTTGTAACTCATGATGCCTGACGATTGAGAGACGTTGAGTCGTAGAGAAATGGTTGCACTTGATTATGTCCAAAACTCGTCTGCGAGTGTAGAAAAGATGAGAAAAAATTGATCGACATTACAAATGTCAGCTCGGACCATTCCGCTACGTGCACACGGGCAATATGGGGCGTTTAAAGTGGTTGGATTTGCTTAGCTTCATAAATTTATTAAATTATTAATAATTAAGCTATTACGAAAAACTAAGAAAAATAACACAAAAAAAGAAAATTGTAAGCATTTTTAATAATCCTCGTCAAATGCAAAAGGCTTCCAAACTGAATGTATAATTGTTCATTGTGAAATGTATTTCCATGCGCATTCCGCTTGTAGTTCCAGTAGCAGCTCGAACTGTTCATAATTTCGAGCAGTTTCGGTGCTGTCAATTTGTTGTTATGAAACAGTTGTCATTATAGCATCGCATAGGGCAACATCGAGACTGTGTACATAAAAAATCGTGAGGACCAGCGATTTTTTCTTCCGTAAAACATGTTCCCCATTTCGGCGCTTAGCCGGTAACGTATTTATAATCCCTGAGTGAAAACCAGTCCGTAAAGCGAGTAATGTTTCACTTTTGTTTCAGTGTGTCTCCTATTCTGCTCGGGCAGTGGCGTTCCGTGCACGGTAGTGCTGGGCTGCTATTCCGCAGCACGCCGGTTCTTTGTGCAGAGCCTCTTAAGAAGAAGAAAAAGCTCGACCCACAGATCGTAAAGCAGCGCGAGGAGCGCAAACGCAAGAGGCTGGAGAAGCAGATTCGCCGATTGGAGAAGAACGCCCGGCAGCTGAAACCGATCGAGGAGCTCGAGGTGCCGATGGAGCTGATTGATGAGCAAGGGTTAGTGTGGTTTACTGATAGCTGGTGTAAAGAACAGTTAGTTCTAACATATCCCATTTCACCTCTAGCAAACGAAGGCGAGCCGTACCACGACCGACAGCGGAGTTGATTGAAAGCCGAGCGCTGCTCGAAAAGCAATGGGCTCGTTATCGAATGCAAGAGAAGCTAGCCGATTATCAGCTATTCGATCGCATTGTGGCCGCACAGACAAAGGCACTAAATGAGCTGCGGCTCGAATCCGAGCCACTGTACCAGCAGGCAATCCAGCCGGACCAAACGCTCGTGCCATTTTGTGCGCAAGGCCCGGTCGCGACACCACCAATCAAAGACTACGAGCAACCGGACGGCGAGTACATCGATGTGTCGCGGAAGTGGGAATAGTGTATGAGAAGTCATAATATATTAGTTTATTAGTGTGTGATTCTGTTAAGTGCAAACAGATAATGGTGTTGTTTTTTAGATGAATAAAAAAGAACAAATTCTGTAAAGAGACAAGCAAGACGCCGTTAAGTTTTAACCTATATCATATCGTTCGACGGCGAAGAACAATCCGATCGATCCTTCGTTTTCGCCCGACGTTTCGTACATATTATTATACTAACTCTCTTGCATACATACAATCGGAATGGTTCTGGCAAGTTTATTTCTGTTGCAGGATTTGTTTTTTTGTTTTCACTACAAACCATCTTGATTAAATGTTTATGCTCTCATGTACAAACTGAATTCGTCACTTCTTGATAACGATAATGATTAAAGTTATTTATATCATGCAAATGTAATAGATTATTCAATTCAATTACCGTAAATGAGGTAAGGAAGAATATATATTTCTTTTTTTTCATAACATTGTTATATTGCTGCAGTTAGGAAAAGCCTCATCATCTGATTTAATGTTTTTATTTTTTATTTGAACTCGTTAACACTACTTTTGGTCGGTGGTGAAACGATGTACGGAGCGTGGTGCACTGATCATCGCTTTCGCCCGTGATGCCCCAACCATCTCCGCCAGCTGATGCATATCGTACGCAGTGTACAGTACCGTGACCGTCATCAACGCATCGTCCATGCCGTCGTTCGAGTTCTGGTTCTCCTTGATCATAAGATTAACCAGCTCCGGATAGAAGTGGGGGAAAATGGGCGGTGCGTACAGTATTAGATGCCGTACACCCCGAATTCGATGGCGCCGGAAGAAGTGCGCTCGCTCGGAGTATAGCATGAAGTGTTTGCTGCCATGGAAAAACATGTCACGAGCACGAGCCATCTTCGCGTCCGTCGTGTATTCGCAAATTTGGGTGAAGCTCATCTCCTCCTGCTTGAAGAAGTTGCGAAGCCGAACGTAGTCGAAGTAGCTCGGTACATAGATGAGGCATCGGGACATAGCGACGGAGCGGGCCTGTGGTAGAACGACGTTTACGAAGTGAGTGAAGCGTGCGTTGCCAGCACCGTCGAGGGAACGTGTTTCGATGCGCTGGAAGTTTTGTGGTACTCGGACGACGACGTGCCCGATCGTGCCGGCTGTGACGCGCCGCACAACTCGCACTTTACCGCAGTAGTTGTGGAAATGTTTGTTGAAAAGCCCTCGGAAGACGGGTAGCTCGAAGGCGGTGAACAGTATCGTCTGCCGGTAGAATTTGGACCAGCCGTTGAGACACCATTCGCGAACGCGCGAAAACTCAGTGTACTCCGTGCTGGAAGGTTGCTGGTGTAGGTGTTCCATCACGTGTAGTACGTGGTCCCAGTTCTGGGCGTAGCATACGTCTGCTTGGTCCAGCACAAGCAGCTCGATGCTGGCGAGAAAGTCATAGTCTCGATGACGCTCCCCTTTAGCACCGATCGCCATGCGCAGGGCGAGAGGTGACGCGATCATAATATCAGACGCGTAGTACGGCGAATAGAGCCGCATTGACGACCGATTAAGAGCGATGCTGAGCCGAAAGTTATCGTCGATATTTCCCGCAAATGTGCGCTCATAATCAATCGGTTTAGGATTTTTGCGTGGAAAATGCAACGACGATCCACCGCCGTACTCATCCGTGAAGCGCTTGTAGTTAACCACCATCTTCTCGTTATCGCCCGCAAACAATTGCTTCAGAACGTTCACACACTGCAGTGCGGACTCGCGAAAAGGCACCACGATCAGCACCTTCGGGCGCACGAAACCCTGATCCCGGAATTCTACCAAACCGCCACCTACCGGTTGAGCAACTTCCTTCTTAGGCGGTGGCAAACGCCTCCGAAATGCGTCCTCCGTCACCGTAGGTGCTTTCTTCTTGCTGCGACGAGCTGCCACAGCCGCCGCCTTCACTTCCGCCAGCTTCATCGTATGATGCTGCACCTTGCTCGTCGCTTTCAGCACGTGGTTCAACGCGTGCAGACAGTACACGTACCGCAACCGGTCAGCATTTTCGTGCGTACGTTGCGGATAGTACAGATCCTGGTAGCCGTTCAGGATCGCGAACATATCACGCTGAAGTGCGTCTAACTCGCCACCGTTCATGTTGCGCACGATGCGATCTTTCACGTGCAGCGCCGGCCACTCCAGTGGGTCGGTTGATGAGAACGGTGTCGGTGGTGTGCCCGGTTTCGCGTACCGTTCCCGATCGATAATGCCTTTAGGCGCGGAACGTTTGCTAGCTGTGCTACCGGCGCTTACTTTCGGTAACTCGATGTACACATTTCCGAGGCTGCCGAATGGGATAGTGGACGATTCAACACGTGGTGGCTCAGCTGCGAGCGCTTCCAGCATCGCCGGACCTAGGTTGAAGGCAGTGTGAACCATGTAAGGATCGGTAGATGTCGCCTCACTTTCATCTTCGTCCGATGAGAGATCACTTTCATGGAGTGAGTTTTCCTCTTCATCATGTTCGTCTTCTTCAAACTCCGCTTGCTCTTCGTCGGAGGAATTTGCTTCCTGTTCTTCCTCTTCTTCCAGTTCCTCATCCTCGCCCTCGTCTAGCATCGTTTCATCTTCATCTTCTTCCTCCTCATCCGATTCATCGTCACTGTAGACCGGTGCCTGCCCGATTTGATCATTAAACGCCACAGTTAGATCATCAAACGTACCGCTCGGGACATTCTCTTCCTCCTCCTCTTCTTCCTCACTGGACACGGCTCCCTCACCGGTAAACGAGCCATTCATATGTAGGCGGTACTTTCGCTCCGCCTCAATTTGTCGCTTTTGGGCCTGGGTCGCTTCTTGGCTACGTTCGATGTGCTTAATGTTGCGCTGGAAGCGTGTGGGTGGTGGACGCTTCGCCATTTCTTTTTTCAGCTTCTTTTTCATATCCTTGCTTTTATAGTCCTTCCTGCCAGAGCCCTTCCTCGGCTTTTTAAACAGCGTGCGCCGCTGACCCATTTCGATGTTTGAATGGTTTCGATAGTTGCGTTTCTATAAACTAAGCTAAAATAACAATAATTTTAGGTAAATTGAAAACATTCTAGGTTTCCGACAAGAACGTACCGAGACATGCGACACTGCTAAACGAAAACAAAAACAGACGGTGTGGTCTTTGTTGACATGGAATAATGCGCGCTGTCGAGCACCACGTGCACTGCTCGAATCAACTCGAATTTGAACAAAAAAACAAAGCTGTCAGTTGATCATCATCACTCGACCAGTTGTGCTTTCCTCTTCCCTCTTGCACGAGCCAAACGAAAACGTCAAAACATCTTGCTCGAACGCACCAGGTGTGTGCGTGTGTGCGGTGTGTTGTTTTTTCTGTTTTATTTACTGCCACCCGCTTTTTCACGCTGGAAGAGGGCTGCTGGGGCGCATAACACTCCAGCATTAAAACATTGCAAGGAAGCGTATAGCGGTGTGTTGTTTTGTTTCTTTCGATGTATTTTAAATGCTAACAAGCCCGGTCTTCCAAAACGTCGTATACTCTCCCCGAGTGTGCCTCTGTGTAGCGAGTCGAGATTCGGGGA
This sequence comes from Anopheles farauti No. 4, assembly GCA_000956215.1. Classification (NCBI taxonomy): domain Eukaryota; kingdom Metazoa; phylum Arthropoda; class Insecta; order Diptera; family Culicidae; genus Anopheles; species Anopheles farauti No. 4. The sequence continues at coordinate 16,589 of JXWZ01007266.1, read as the reverse complement.
CAGAAGCGCAGCATGAGCAGCAGCAGCTAACCCGATTCCGTGAGCGTTCCGAGATCAGCAATCAGTAAGTGTTTTACGTAATGTCGGACTCCGGACCGTCGGGAACGGTTAAGGACACGCAAAACAAACACACACACGAGCTTCTCTTCTCGCCACTACGTGCGTATCGCGAATTGTTTTTATTGTATTTCTATATAAATCGCTTATCTTCCGTGTTTGCATGACTTGCAAACATCTCTCCCCCAACACTTATTTCCCTTTTTGCCTAGTATACTAGCTTACAAAACGGACCTTCATCTCACAGTTAAAATGCTTCTATCAATATTGCTTCCACTAGCCGCCCTCCGCCCTCTTGTGTGGGTGTGCGTGTATGGATGTGGTTTGTGTAGTGTAGGTGTGCAGTAGACCAAACGAAACATTAAAAATCCAGCGCGCCTTGAGTATGTACACACGTTCGTCCGCTCAACACGGCACCTTGTCCTTCTTCTCCTTCGCCGTCCGCTTCTTCTTGTGCTTCTTGCCAGTAACCACCTTTACGTTTCTTTCCGATTCCGTCTCGCTGCAGAGCGTCGTCAGCTGGATATCGATACTGGTCGTGGGCAGCTTGATCGGTGAGGCGGTGCTCTTCCCCCGTGCGGCATACGATTTGCGCACCTTCGGTAACGGCTGGGCAGCCGTCACAACGATCCCGCCGGTCCGGAACTTGCTCCCACCCGTTTTCCCAACAACTCCCGGCGACGGTACACCCGCTCCCACCCCGTTGATCGTACCGTTCGGTCCGGTGCCATTGGTGGGACCGACCACACCACCACCACCGGCAGACGGTACGCTCAGCAGCGCCTTCCGGGGTGAACCGGCCGTCGAAAGGGAACTAGTGGTGAGCAAGCGGCGCGACTGACCGATCCGGGCACTGCGCGACAGGTGAGTGATAATTTCAGCCTTCTCCACAATTTTGCTGAGCGTTGAGCTGCAATTTACAATGAAGCACATTAAGAAAAACCATATAGATAAGGGAACAAATCACTTACCGCGTTTTTCGTTTAACGCGCGAAATGTTACCACTGGTGCCACTTTCCGTACCGGTTTGGTCCATTTTTTTGTCGCCGATGGTGCCGGTCAGTTTGTGTTTGGCGGTAACCGTCGCCGCAGCCGCCGCGGCCGCTGCCGCTGCGAACTGCTCTGACCCGACCGTGATCTTCACCCGGACGCTGCGATTCTCCTTGTCCTTATGGGTGCCAAGCGCGTGTGAATGGTGCTTCAGCAGACTCTTGTGATGTTTCTCCTTCATGCTACGCTTCTCGTCCTTCCAGGCGGCTAGCTTCTGTGAACAGGCACTGAAAAAAAATGGAAGGCAAGTGATTGATGGAACAAACGGCACGAAAAACACAGCGAGGTCTTACGTGAGTAGGGCCTCGTTGTCGTAGTGATTGGATTTTACAAGGGTTGGCGGAGCGCCCCATGAAATAGGGCGCGGATTGTAGCAATCGTTTACGTAGCCGTCCGAGTGCGTCCCGGTCCAGATCGAGCGCTTGAGGGAGAAACGCACCTGGCAGTGGTCCGGACTGGCCGACTTCATTGCGTCCACCGTGCTGCAAAGAGGGATAAATCGTGAAGAAATTCGATCGAACGAGTTTGGTATGTTTGCTTTGTGTGCTCGAAAGTATGCACTTTCGCAAGGAAAAGTGAAGTTTCTTCTTCATCGTAATTTTTTTTTTACTTGTACACTTTCTAATAGAGTTTTGTTGAATGTTTTTCGTTTTAGTGTGGTTTACCTGCAACTCACTTCAATTATTCGTCGATCAAAATACAACCATACTCAAATGAATTGAACAATGTGAAGGTCTAATTTTGGTATTAGAAACGAAGAGGATTTCTTGCAATATCCTGATATCCATATCAGATGTTAAGATCATTCCAGATCATTCCATTCCATCATCAATTGTTCCATTATGAAAATCACTTCTGGCTTTTCTTGATTAGATTATTATCATTCTCGTAGCGTAGCTCGCGTATAGTACCAACATGAATCACTTCGATTAATGGAACTCATTAAATTTTTGAATAGAATATACAAGCCCTGGCGGATATTACTGGCTTTTGGCGCAAATGACACCTACGAATATGCTTCAAGCTCATAACCATCGGGCCAGTGTAAGCTAATATGTTTGACGTCGTTAGGGAAATGTACAAAACAATATCTCACCGCTCGCTTCCGCTCGATCGCTGCCAGACGCGCTCTTTCCCGAGCACCGGTGGAAACTCCTTGATGATGCTCATCACCATCTTGCTCTGTTCGTCCTCGTCCTCCGACTGATACCGGTTCGCCGCCGACCGCACGATCAGTTCCGGTGGCATGAGGTATTGCGTCTCGCAGCCAAGCAGCGTCAGCTTGCGAATGTTGTCGGTGCGACGAGGTCGATTGCGCCGCCGGTACGTGCGCTTCACCGTGTTCTCCGTATCAGAGGCGGCCGCCGGCGGCAACAGTAGTTCATCCTCCGACGTGTACTCGAAGAAATCGCTCGCAGGCTCGGTTGTCGGGATATCCAGCACGATGCGCTGCACGCTATGTGATTTGCGCCGATAGGCGGGTGGTCGCACCAGCGGCACGGTTTGCTTCTTGCTCTGCGGAAAGCGATACACAAGATTGCAGAAACCGATTCAGTATTTGGATACCCAAAGAACCCGATACTAGTGGACTACAGTCTGCTGTACAATTGCGCTTTGTACACTATGACCCAAAGGCGGCAGGGAGATAGGGGGAGACGGTTCGTCCAAATGTTACAACTCTACATACAATTTGAAGCTTTCGGGGAGTTCAGTGAAAAAAAAAACCCATAACCCTCGGGGAACGGACAACCCTTTACCTTCTTGTTGCCCTTGAGTTTCTGCGGCAGTACCGGCGATGACGGCGGTACCTTTAGCGTCGAGCAGCACGGTCCCTCCAGCTCGGCCATGCTATCCTTCCCCTCGTCCTCCGAGCTGCTGCTGCTCGTGTCGCCCTCGTCGCTCGAGTAGTCCGACAGCGGTATGTTGAGCGGTTCTTCCGCGCTCGAGCCCTCCTTCGACAAACGCGTCAGTATCTTCATGCGCAGCTTCTCCTGTTTGCCGGCCGCACGCGGAAGCGATGCAGATGTTTTCGGTTTGATTTGGATAGGTGATTTTCATTTTGGTTTCACACGTATAGGTTTGAAAGATTTAGGAGCAGTTTGTGCAATGAGATGCGGATGTCTGCCCTGTCCTTGTTCGGGCCGGATTTTGATCGATTTTGAGCAAACTAAGTTTTGTGGCCGACGCGCTGATGCAGGTGCGAATGAAGCTTACTACAAAATCAAAGAAATATGCTACTCTCCACTTCCCGATACAAGATCTTTCAACACCGAACCGAATTAGGACACCGAATTCCGCCATTAATCTCGATGGTAGTAGACCAAGAAACACATAAGATTATGTTTTATCCTCTATGAAAGTGGTGGTGCAAGAACTTAACTAATAAGAACGCAAAATAAAACAACTCTTGCTACTTTCTACTTAGTGTGCGCAGTAGGAAATTTGTAATTGCACTGTATTAAAAAAAACCTACAATATATAAACAAGTGCGAGGTGTTTCAAGCACCGATTTCGCATTAAATCGTACGCTCGTTGTCGTTGCCGGTAGATGGCGCCACCTGCGTAATGGTGCTCGAACGCCGCCGCTTTACAACCACCACCACCACCTTCCGCACCTTCTTGGCACTCTTCGGCTTCGTCACCGTGGCCCGCTCCTGCTCGGCCTGCCTCAGGGCCTCCAGCTCTTCCGGTGTGCGCGGTATCGGTATGGCGAGAAAGTGCCGAAACCGTCGCTGTATCGCTTCGTCGCACGGTGGCGGCGTGTTCGGATGGTAAAGGTTCAGCACGAACCAGAGACACTGACGCACCTTCCGCCGGTAGGCACGCTGGATGGCAAGATGTCAAGGATAAGGAACGTCAGGAGAGAAACGCGTTAACTTCGAGATGGTGCGTAAACGCGGATAGAATAGGTAGAACCTGTGTGTGTCGTTGTTGTCTTCGAATCTTCGAGAGTAGGAGTGCAAAATGGCGCGCGCTCGCGTTGGGTGGTGGAGGTAGTTGCGTGTCATTTTTGGATAGATGTCCTGATCGCACGCGGTTCGGCATCGCACGCACATACACAAACGTACGCAGATACGCATAGGCACACAAACACACCAACATACATACACAAGGACAAACACACGCGCGCAGAAGGTTGAGTGCAAAAAGGTTTACTGCCCAGGCTCGAACGGATCTACAGGAGAATGAACTACATTTCCCTACGCTACACGAGTCACGAGAACACATTTGGACACAATTTTGGACGCTAGAGACGTCCGAGCGATGAGGAGATGCAAAATTGGCGAATCTAGGATCCAGTGAACCTCTCACGGCCAGAACCAATTGCGCCAGTTGAACAGGAACGGTTTCTCCGTCTTTTCCTTCAGCGGATAGTAGGTGTAGGGGCGGGCAACGCTCGACTTCCGCCGTTTCTCCAACCGCTCCTGCTCCTCGCGCCGCCGTTCCTCGCGCTGCGCCTCCATCTCGTCGGCGGTACGCGGCACCGGGATGCGCGTGAACTGCCGCAGCTTCATCGCAATCGCACCCGGCGATGGTGGTTCCCCGTCCGGGTTGTGCAGGTGCAATATGTACCAGAGATATTTGCGGACCAGCTGCCGATAGCCACGCTGTGTACGCGATGTGTTCGCGGTCGTGTTGTGTGTTTGCATCGTTTGGAGGAGAGAGTGGGGGAGTGTGGTGCAAGCGGCGCCATTTTATTTGTGGAGTAGAGAGGTTTGGAAGTGAGAGTGTGCCAGCTGGGTTTGGGCTTGGTTCGGGTTTCGCCGCGATGAGCACGCACCGAGCGATCGACACTGTGTTATCCACGAATTGGGGTTGGAATGGTGGGCAATCTTGACGAATGAAGGTACGACCAGGAGACTGAAGGGCTTTACTTAGCACACAGTGGGTGAATGCGATGGGTCCTTAGAGCTACAGTGAACAACTTCAAACATATTGCGCTGACCCGGGTGGCCTGCCACCCGACAGAACGCACACTCACGAATACACATGCTAACAGCAACAACTAAAAACAACATATACATTTGAAAAGCTATACAGAGAGAGAGAGAGATGATCTGTCATGCAGTATAGAAGTGCCCGCGTGCCATCCCAGTAGTGAACGAGTGCGTGTAACGAAGAGTAAAGCATTCTGGTGTGAAAGAGATAGACGTTTTGCTCTGGTGGTGGTGGTGGTGGTGGTAGTGCGAGTAGCCGAGCAGAGAGAAAGCTTGGGAAAGGCGCGCACTCGCACGCATTGCGGCGCATTCTTTGTACTCCGTACTGAGAGCTGACGTGGTGCGAGTGTGTATGTGTGTGTGTGTGTGTGTGCGCATGTGCTGATAACGGTTTCAGCTTTCATTGAGCCACCAGAAGCTCTCCTGCTGCTGACAGCGCAGCGCCTTCCGCAGCCTTTTCTCCCTCTTGCGTATCTTCTTAATGCGTTTTAGGTAATAATTTACTTTGATTGGATTATCGTCGTAATAGTCCATCAGCGTTTCGCAGTACGCCCGGCCGATGTGCTCGTAGTCCTGTTGGAGGGAAAGGACGTGATACACGAACGGTATACTAGTGTGCGAGCCGCACGGTTCGGTGCCCGGCCACTTACCGCCGTGGAGAAGTGTGTGCCGGCTCGACCACCCATCGTGCTGCCACCGAAGGAGGCCTCCAGCGTGTAGCTGTTGGTGACACCCAACACCCACACGACGATGCGTCCGGTACCTTCCTTGTTCTTCTGCACCTTGAACTTGCAGTTCTCGAATGAAAACTGCAACAAAAAAAGAAAGAATGAAAGAGATACGCGATGAAGTAAACCTCCCCAGCGTCAGGGCCGCGCCTCCTTCGCACAAACCTTGTCGGCAACGTTCTTGTGCAGCATAAGCGGGAAGACCTGCTCCAGCAGGCGCCGGTCCGGGTGCCGTTTGAGGTTCTCGCACCCGTAGATGAACACGTTGTGCTTGCGCGAGTGTGCGTGCATGTCGCAGTACATCGCGACTCCGCAGTCCTCCATCAGTCTGCAAGAGTAGCGAGAGCGTGAGCAAGAGCTCGATTGGTCCCAGCGGGTACTTGAAGCCAGCGTCACTCACCTTCGTATCATTGCCTTGGTGTTCCAGATCGAGGGATAGGTTTCGCGTATCACCGTGCGATACTGGCGATTGAGATCACGCCCCGTCAGCGAGCTGCGCGTGTTGCCCACGATGACGCCGTCCGGGTTGAGCATGGGTACCAGCTTGAAGATGAACTTGTGGCGCAGCTTCTTCGCCTGCCGGGCAGGAGGTGTGCAGCGGGTTAGCGAGTGACAAGTTGCACGCGAGTGCGTCACGCAAAAATACCTTACCACGTACGAATCACCGGTGATGAAGTCCATCAGACCCTTCATCATCCACGAGGACGGGCTCTCGCCCGGGTGAACACGTGCGGTGATAATGACTGCTTTCTTTTTCTGTCGGTGGTAACGGTAGCCGCCACAGGGCGTTTAGCGTGTGGTTTCCTGCCCGCACCCGTCCGCACCCAGCTTACCTTCTGATTGTCGTCTTCGTGCGTGGTCGGCGCGGTGACGGTGAGATAGTAGACGTTGTTGCCGGCGAGGGACCGGCAGAGCAGCCGCAGCTTGCAGAACTTCGACTTGACCGGGTTGCGCTGGATGCACATCAGATAGTCCTGCAGGTCCGAGTAGGTGTACGGGTAGCTGTGGGCGAAGTAGACCGTGTCGCCGTCGTACTTGAACTCGATGTTGAACGACAGCGTGAACGAGCTCGTCCCGATGTACTCGTCCTCGTCGTCATCGACCGGCCGGTGATGGTAGTGGCTGTAATTGTACCCATTGCTGGAAAGTGTTTTGCCAACAAAAAAAAAGAAAAACAAACACAAACAAACAAACAAGAACAAGCGTGTGATAGCGCGCGTGTGTGTGTGTGTGTGGCGGTGTGGGTGGGCGTTTGCTGGCGCAGGCGCTACACCAAACCCTCATGTGCCTGTTTACCTGTTGTCCTCGTTTCGGAAGTAGGCGATGTTGTCGCCGCAGCGTCTCCAGCCGACCTGATTGCATTCCGCATCCATCGTCGAGTACATGAGCGGCCGCATGCCCTCCTTGTACAGGCTGTCCGGCTTCGTTAGGTTGATGATGGAGAATCTGTCGGTGGAGAGTCGCGAGCGCGTCAGTGTGTGCGTTTAGGTGTGACTGGTAGAGGGCATTGGCCCGTGCCCGGTTTGAGGTTAGGAAGCGGAAGAAACTATGCGCTAACACGCGGGCACCAGTGGCCTGGCAAACCGTGGCGGTTATTTATACACGCCACCGTGCGATCCTGCCGCGCCCCAGACATGGCCGAGCAGCTGTGTCGGCTTTAATTGGCCTGGGTGCGTCGTATCTCATCTGTCATACTCCCGGCGCACGGATCTTAAATCATTCGCGCACTGTACGAGCTCGAGGAAAATGTCACCATCGTCAGCTGGTTAGCCAGCTGGAAGTTTGTTCTGTTGTTCGCAAAGCCACACGGACACGCATCTGCTGTGCTCGCACGGCCCAGCAAACAGCTACAGGCAGATGTCTCCAATGTCCAGAGGGTGGTGTCTGACAGAAATACTATCGCTCGATGTTCGCTCTAGAAATAGGTCGCCGTGAAGTGGTGTACCAATTACTCAACCGAGGCGTACACTGCCTCGCCGTGTTCCACCAACGACACACATCAACTTTATCGTCCAAAACGGATGCTCTAGAACCCGGCTTGAAATCGGCTGCATCGCGTCGCCAGCACCGATCGGAACTGGCGGAACTTTTCCTGGCAAAAATAACACGCGAAACGTTGTTGTTCGTTGTTTTTCATTCTCGCCCCGCTGGCCGCCGCGTGGCATCCCAACTTCACGATCAGCGAGGGGGCAGACTTGATGTCGTTAGCCATAATAATCCGTTAATTTCGCGCGTGTTGCATGCAGCAACGGGCGGTGGCAACGATTTGGTCATTTTGTCGACGACGCCGGTGGCAGTATGGAAGATTCGTGTATATTTATACACGGAACGACGCCGGCCCAGTAATTAATGGCGAATAGGGTGTGCATAGCCGATGCGCCGGACCGAAATCGAAGCGGCCCGTGTTCGCAAACGGCACACGGGAGCGTGCGTGGGCGGGCGCGTTGTCGGACCACAGCACGGGAGCAACTCGTAAACTCGACACCCGCGAAAACTCCGGGCCAGAAATCGAACACCACCCGGCGCACGGTTTTTGTTTGTGAGGGGGGGGGGGGTTTTGTTTTTGGTGCCGTTTGCGCACGGCACGGCAGTTTGATCGGCGCTGGCGGACATTGATACACATGTCGAGGCGTGTGCGTTTGGAAGGCATATGCGATATTTGGGACCATGTTCCAGGCTGGTCTGAAACTTTCATATTTATACTCATCATTATGTCAGTTATGGCGCAATCTTTCAATCACAACTCAACTCTTTTTTAGAAAACCAATTTCATAGACATTAAAGAGCTCAAAGTTTGGCTCAGGACGTACCCTCAATAAATTCTTCATCGTTCAGAATTCCAAGTGTTATTCCCAACAGCGTGTCCGAACAGCTCAAAGCGTGTTTGGACAATTGCTTCTTAAAAATGCATAATTGAATGTGTCAAGCCAAGCTCGATTTCAAATATATCCGTATCTAATAAAATGAACTCCCGGCCATTTGAGATCCAACATTTGGACAGTCATCTGATATGATTTTCCCAAAGCAGTGAACGTATAAGTGCTTCCGAATTCCACTAGATCCCAAACTTTTCCAAGATCCAAAGGGCGAAAGACCCGTTCCCCCGGCCCGACACTCACCTGTAGACGACCTTCGCCTTGGTGTTCTTCACCTGAAAGTAGAACCACTGCGTGTGCCGATTGGTGTACATGTCCGGGCGCAGGTATAGCTCGTAGTAGGTCGGCGTGATCTTGATCGCTCGCCCAAGATTGCCGCTCTCGAAGCGCGACTCGAACACGAGATCGTCCGGATCGAGCGGTGTCGGATGGGCGGCCGGTTGGGCCTTCGAGCCGCCGACGGTCGAGCGGCTAAACTGCGGGCAGAGAGTGGAATTAGCATGGGTGTGGGGGTGGGATGGGCCACTCTGCTCGCCGTCCGAATCGTCCGACTCGTCATCGCTGTTGTTGTTGGCGTTGTTGTTGTTGTTGTTGTTGGCACTGCTGACGAGCTGTGGCGCATTGGAGCAGGCGTCACTGTCGGGACTGCTGCTAGTCGCATCTCTATCGGCGGGCAGCGTAACCTGTTCGGAGTCTTTCGTTTCTTCAGGATCGTTCCCGTCCCCGTTCACGTCCAGGACTTCCTGGTCCACCGGGTGGCTCGTCACGTTCTCCTCGTCGTACGGCAGTATCTCCCGGCCATCGTTCATTTCCTCGTATGAGTAGAGCCGATCGTCATACTCGCTCTCCTCCCAGTGGAGCAGAGTACGCTGGAGTCGTCGACGCAGCTGTCGCAGCTGTCGAAGGCTCTTGCTGGGCGTTGGTGACCCGACCAGACTCGGCTCGGAGGCCGTCACCTGCACGTCCACTTCCTCTCCTTGCTGGTCCGCGTGCGTTTGCACACATTTATGTCGTACGTCAAGATGGTACAGGACAACAGAACAGCAGGGATAGTGGGGGAGAGATCGTGTTGTAAGAGCAGAAGAAGAGAAGCATAAACGGGACACTGAGATGTACGCGAACAAACGAATGGCACAAGCGCAAAAACCAGAAACACAGCACACAAGAGAAACCCCCGCCCCAACGGTTAATGAGCCTCTGCCGGAGTGGCTGCAGGCGGGAGGCAAAGCCTTTGCATTAATTGAGCGAACTGCGCATTGGGGTGGGACGTTCGGATACGTTCCGTCCTTCGCTTGTCCGGCTGCGGATGCGGATGGATGCTGCCCGGCTGGCGATGCTTCACGCTCCAGTTGCACCACCATCATGATTGGTCCCTCGTTGCTCGTTTGCAGCACGACCACCCTTAGGCAGCGAAAGCGAAGCAAAGATGGACTGCCAGGACAACAGCAACGCCACCAACAACAACAGCGACAACACGCACACACGCAAATGCACAAACACGCGGACACAAACGACAGCGACAAGGGTGAGCAGGAAGAGCATGGATTATTTGGAGTAGTCAGCGGCAGCAGAGGTCGTTTGTTGTGGCAGCGATTGATGCGACATCGTTGGGTTGGGTGCGGTGCGGGAAAGGGAAGCCTACTTACGTAGTGAACAGCACTGGTGGGGTTGTAGTTGTACACGATGATACCATTTTCTTCGCCTACCGGGCGCGGCTGCAGCTCCTTGCCAGTCGGTTGGTAGTACGGTTCCGGTGTTTCCGGTGCGTCATCCAGATGGTACACACGTTCCTCGAGCACCTTGCGAAAGGAAAGAGAGAGAGAGAGCGAGAGAAATAGACGTTCAAATGTACTACGGATGTCTTCCTGTACTGTTAAAACATTAGCTTATAGTTAAAGCACTGTAAATTAGCTTACAGTTATCTGAGAAGATTTGGAAACTTGTCACAAATGTCACAAAAATACATAACTTTCGATTGACTAACTAACTAAACTGGTTCTAAAATTTATTAAAAATGTTGAGTTTGGTTTTGAATTTTCAACACAAACTTTGGTAAAAAAAAATTAAACAATCAATAATCAATTTTGTTTAAAAACACGAAGAAAATAATAAAATTTATATTCCATATTTTTTGGAATCTCCTTGCTGGTTAGGCCAAATAAATTCAATTTAAGGATAAGTGAAAACCGACCCCTATCGTTTCGGCGTTAAATGAGGTTAGTGTTAAGTGCTCGTGCTTTTTCCGATAGCAAACAAAAAGTTCAGCGCTGTGGAAGTTAATAGCCGGTTTCTGGCGTGCGTCTTGGTACCGATGTAGATGGACGTCATATCTGCGGGAGTTAATGGAGCGCCCCCTTCCCTTCTAAATCCTGACCGCCGTACGACCCTCGGCAAAAGGGCGTACGAAAAATGACGCATTTGGTTTGCGGATGAAAAATGAACGAAAACGAAAATCTCTTTATTATAATGTTTGTAATTTCTTGCGACCCGTCGGTTCACCGAATACGAGATGGTATCATCAGCTAAAGTGACACAGCGGCTGGAGGGAGACGGGGCGGCTGTAGCAACAGCTGGCGCCCGTGGATTAATTTTACGACTCGACTTTAATCGCCCCGGTCCGACACTGGCCGGGCGTCGCCCGGGAGCAAAGCAAAAGAAAAGGTTAATCAATGCGATTGAGCCACCGCCGTGCGGGTGGGATGACCAATATTTATTCATCACGTGTTTGATCGGTCCGAAAATTTCCCGGGAAGCGGTCGAATACATTTGGTGTGGAGCTTCACTATCGCGCAGGGGCCGAAATAACACACCACCCGAAAGAGTCATTGTACCTTTCAGGGCCCACCTTTTGCAACCTGATGGGGATCCTGACGATGGCGTCGAAAGGAGGGAGTAGGAACAAAAGGAAGAAGAGAAAAAAAACGTCGAAGGAAGGTGGTGATTTTTCCCTATTTTACCCCATTCCCCTCGGCTCACTTCGATCGTCATCAGTCCGTGTGCTGGAAAATTCATTGCACTTCGAAATGTTCGTGTACTCATACGGAACTGAAACGACGTCATCACGACATTCGGAAGGAGGAACGTTATCGATGGTTTTTCGGTGTGAGTAGGTGTGTGTGTGTTATCCTCCCCCCCTGTGCTCATTTGCTCATTCGAGTGACTCCTCGTTCGAAACCCTCCGCGCGGGAAGCAACAAACAAAGCCAAAAAATCACAACACACGAAACGAAAATTGGGAAAGGAACGTTTTCCTAGCGAAAGAGGCGCCAGCACCCCATCTCCAGTAAAGCCGAGAATAAAAAAACAGGTCTAGCCCAGTGCTTGATTGGTTGCATTCCTGCAGCGGAGCAAGCCTGCCAACCGATGCCACAGAAATCAACAAGGCACCGTCGGAAGGTGGAAGCCGAAAGCAGAGCAAACAAACGCGAACGTGCGCAGGAGACGGAACGGTGGGGGGGGGGGGGTTGCGCAAAGCAGAGAAATTAATTTCCACTTCACTGCCAGACGGAACAGGCCTGGCCGGTGCTTCGGCCTGCCACATCACTTGGACGTGCTTTCCATCGTTTGATCTTCGCATTTGATGACTAATGGAGGTTGAACAGCAAAAAAAAAGGTTGTCTACGACTGTACACGCACTCCAGGGAAATCAGTTGGCACCAAGATGATCTCTTATAATTTTTTTTTATTTTGGACTCGACTCGACTAACTTGAATTTAAATTAGCTTATACTCTTAATGATATAGTATTGAGGAGTTTTCTGTTTCAGTTTATGAAAGTTTTTCGAAAAAGCTCACAAAATTTTAAAAAACTTCGTTTTGACGAATTCGTCATCATTTTTCTTGGCTCCCATGGCCCATATTAATATATTTCACTATGCTTTGAGGCGTCAGAAGGCCCCTAAATGGTGTTTTCATTAGTAAAATTTTGTAAAAAATATTCTAAACCAGTAATTCATATGTAAAACTAGGCTCGAGTCTCATGAGTCGATGAAATCATGTCAAGTGACCCCCGAAAAATTCGTTCGTCAGTGTTTGGTGGGGAAAGTTTCAAGGATTCGTTGCGGAAACTTCGTACCGAATAAATTGGATCGTTGCTTTGTAGCATGCACATTCATACACACACACACACTCACACGTTCCCCCCTTCTTACACTTTTCTGCGTGATGGCCGTTTGAAGCGATATTTTAAGTTTTATTGTGTTTTGCATGCTTTTCTCCTGCCGTGTCGCGTTAAAGCCATAGCCTGGGAAAGGGGGGAGAGGAGTGTATGTAAAGGGGTGGGTGATGGGGGAAGGTGGTCTATATTTAGTGTCTCACCAGCAGCTGCTGCTTTCTTTCCAATTGCACAGCCCGGACCGGATCTCAGCTTAATTTTTTGTCGATACCATTTGTGGAGTAACATTATTCACGTTAATGGTAATTAAGTGAAAGGGTGCCCTTTTTTGTTATGTTTTTTTTTCATATTAATTTGTTCGATGTTGAACGAAACATGGGGGGACGCGTCCCCGTGTGCTACGAGGACTCGTCAACGCAAAAGCTACAGGCAGCATTATTTTTTTTTCCAAAAATTCTTATGTACAAAAAACGAATTTGCATGCACACACACATACACATACTTGACATGCTCTGGACTGGCGCTCGTTTTCCGCACGCAGCAACCGAGCGGGAGAGAGACCAAGGAAAAAGCTAGAAACACAACAAAGAACCGGGCGCCTCCATTTAAGTTTTCGGCTTTTTTATTTTCCTTCCTTGTCTCCATCACCACTTTCTTTGTCGCTAGCATACAACATTCTACCCCTATTTACCTGTTTCACTACATCACGTGTGTTTAGGTGAGTGTGTTGATGTTAATTTGTTTGAATTTCTTTTCTGATTGGTTTTGACACCCCTGTGCGAGTTTTTTTCTAACTAAAGAAAAAAAAAAACAACCAGACGGAGTATGTCAATTCTTGCGTTTGAACAAGCATAAACTTTGTGTGTGTATATAAAAGCGAATACCAGAGAGAAATAGAGGTAAAGACATGCGGAAAGCACTCAAGAATTCTCTCAACTCCGGATTCAAACGTTTTTAAGGGATGTCGAAAGATGCTGTTTTAATGTATGTAATACATTATTATACATTTACATTAGCTCAGCAAACCATTTATCCAGCCAGTATAAACCGGACATGACGTATAAAAAAGTTATAAACAAGTATGTTTGACACCCCTGATTCGGAATAGATACATTAACCCGCGCGTGTTGAAATAAAATCACTTCACCGTTTTTTTGCCTTTTGCCAATTCGAGCTAGTGAGCCTTCCTTTGTAGCCGTTTCCCCTTTCCGGTCCCCGTCAATGTGATTTAAAAATGCGTTTAGAAAAATTGTGAAAACATCATTCGCAAACATACACAAACAAGGAGAAGAAAAATAAACCATCCGACATCAAATAGCCGTGCGCTAGGGTGCGAGTGTGCGAGGGAGACCTACCTGACATTCGATCGGCCATCGGGGGGCCTGCTGGGGGCAATCATAGTCTCGTTCCTTCGGCAGTGCGAACAGTTCCCGCGGTTCCTTCAGGCGCGCAATCGGCCGGAGCGTCTTTGAGTCGGTGTTTACCTCGAGCTGATGCGTCTTGAGGCTGTTCGACAGAAAGCTGCCCAGGTAGCCGGCTGCAGGTGGACGTGAAAATGAAAACAACATAAAAAAAATCGTTATTAGATTTTTCCTCTCCGTGTTATGCTGCTTGCGGCCGTCTTTCCACTTTCTGGAAACGGAATTTCTAAAGCTTTTTTCAAGTCTCACGTCAGCAATGGAGAAAGGAGAAAAAAGCCCACAAAAATATGAAAGCACGACTCCGGTGGGCGGTCGGGGGAGGTGCGACCTCCCTTTTGCTGGAGCAAGGAGGTAAAAATAAATCGTTTCATCGTTGTGCATGACGCGCGGGGCGATGCGGAAGCATTCGCTTTCCATAAGAGTCTCGAAAACCCGCTCTCGCAGATCCGCACCAGACAGCTAATTTGCTATCACTATATGAGGCGAAGGAACGCGCAAAACCCCATCGATGGATGTATGGATGTGTGTAGGTGTGTGTTACGGAGCGAGGCCACAAACGAGGCCACCACCGGGCCACCACAAGAAGCCACTTCAAACCGTGCCTTGATGAGGTTTCGCGTTTCCGTTCCCGCTGTGCTCAAGCGGCTCATGCGGCTTTCCTATTAAACATTCATGCGCCCTCTAATGAGCTTGTGGGCGGTTTTTCGGTTTTGGCGTCTTCTTGTTTATGTGTTTTTTTCTTCTGCTTCTCCTCATTGTATGTGCTAACATGTAACGCTGTAACAACTTGCTTACGGACGCGATCATGGAGACGCCCGGTGGTTTTCGCGATTCTCGAAGGGACGACAGCGACGGGATGAAATACTTGCACGCACGATGAGTTCTGCCCGCACTGTAATTACACGGCGGTTAGCGCGCTAATTTTGCGTTCAATTTAGGGTCGGAAGCGCAAAGATTTGTGCACCCACCGGAACGTTAAACGGCGCGGCCAACAGATAAATGTGAAAGTTTGTACCGTGTTGCCAGGTGTACAAATAGTTGCTAATATTCGCCTCCTGATTCCTGTTGCAGTTTAGCATATTTCACCACTTCCAAACAATTGGGTTAGGAAAACGCTGTTGAGTTTGTTGAGAAGATATCAGCAAGGGCTCATAATTGTTCAGAAATAGACTAATTTTCTTAAAATTTTAACGTTCATTGGTAAAAACGATACTTTATGAAAAAAACTGGTAATGTGAACTTAATATCTCGAATATACTCAAGGAAAGCGTGAAGATCCATTTTTGACAGTTTGAAGTTCCCATGAACTTCTTTTTTTTATCTGATCTCAGGGTTCGTCAGTCCTCCAATTATTATAATAATCTCACTTAGTACCTTAGGATATACTCTAGTAAAATGCACTTTACACATCTTCAATATACAATTTTAAACATAATTTTGTTTACAATATGTCTGGTATCATTTTTGGTCGTCAACAATTTTTACTAATATCCTTTCAATAATAACTCACTTCTTATTGCAATAACTCACTTGTATTGTCCATACAGTCCTTATCATATATCTGAGCTATCATGAAATATCAACGTTTCATATTCTTACAATATTAAATACTCCAACACAAAAAAAAATCGGATCGATCAAATGCCCACGGTACGATTCACGATGTTCCAGACATGTACGACGAATGACACCGGACAGCCTACAATTCCAAAACCAATCTGCTGTATACTAGCTCATTATTCACACAGAAACGCACGCACACCAAAACACTGCCTTTTTAAATCTGCTGATCGCTGTTCGCCTGCCAACATCAACAGCAAAGCCAACGTTTGATCTTCAATGCCAAATGGTAAAATCACCAGGAGGCAATGGGAAGAAGAAGTAGTTTGCTTTCGTAATTCATGTGTACGAATTACATGCACCTCTCCGCGTACGGGGCCGATCAGCTGTTTCTGAGCCGATGCAACAAACGCGAGTGTCGGCGTCGGTCGGCTGCGCGCTTCACTTTTTTTCGTGTGTTTGTGTGTGCTGGGTGGTTGGGTGTGAGACGTTTAAGGGAGGATTTTTCGGCAAAGAGGGAGGAACACCTCTGTGGCTTTGTGTTTTTTTTTTGCAATTTCGCTATGTGCATTTGCGAAGCCGCGCAATCGGGGTGTTTGTTTTTTTTTTGAAGGTTTTTTGTTGTTTTCGCCATCTCGCTTATTTTGTGAACCAAAACAAACAGTTTGTGCGAGTTGCAGGGGGTTCGGGACGATGGGCTAAAGAGGAGATCGATGTTTTTTTTTTTTTGATCGAAGTGAGCCTTGTGGGGCTCCAGCAGCGGGCGGCGATGATTGTTGATCACGTTTGGTTGCAGATGGAGACTGTTTTTGCTACTTGACGATCGCTCCAACATACACACACACAC